>NDXB01006523.1:10953-52557 GCA_002631895.1 Agapornis roseicollis | reverse complement strand
GGGGGGGGGGGGGGGGGGGCTGGCCCCCAAAAGGGACCCCCTGGGCTTTGGCAGGCACAAGACTCAGAGCAATGCTGTGGGGTTTATGGCTGTAGCACAGGAAGATGCTCTTGCACCTTCTCCCCAAATCACTGCAGGGCCCTATTACAGGATGAGAGCTTTTGAATTCAAATGGAAATAAGCCCTAGAGCAAAGGACCATCTGGGGACATCAGAGTCTGTCACAGTGTGTCTCAATTGGAGTGAGATGTAAACCCCAGAGTCAATGCCTTACACACTCTCCTTGGGCTTGGGGAGGAGCAGAGATGCCACCATGATCTGAACCCTGCATCCCCACTGTGGAAACAGAGGGAGCTGTGATTTGGGTGCCCTTCCAGTGATAATACCCCCAGTGCTGTCATCCCTGCTTATGCGTGTCTGGAAAGAACTGTTTGAGTTGGAAATTACTGCTATTTCTGACTCAGGGCTCCAGTTGTGAGCTGTGTACGATGAAAAGGTTAGTGCCAATGTTATTTACATGTCAGCACAGTTCAGAGCCTCTAACAGAGGTTAAAGAAAGCAAGACAGGATGAGTGTGACCTATCCTTTGTAGTCCTAATTTTTAGGCTTTTAGCCTGGCAGATCCACATTAAAATTAATGTAAGTTTCTGTGCTAAAGCTGGGAAATGCACTAAAAATCATTCTCCTTGTGTTCTGTTATTACAGCTGTGTAGCTTTCAATCACTCTGAAGACACAGTTCTTGGAGGCATGAAGAGCATCATTACCAAGTATCACTGTCACTGTGTCAGAACTAAGGCAGTAACACAAGTTTCAGCAGTGAAAAGTACCCCTAAACCTCATTAGCGAGCATCTTCTTTAAGGCAAACAGCCACAAGCCATTAATCAGAAAAGTTTCTAATTTCAGACATGAGTTAACTGAACTTAAAGGGAACAAGCAGCTCTTAAAAGCTGCCACCACAAGTGCGTAGGCATTAAACTGGAGAGCAGTGCAAAATGACCTATTTCATTACAGATTCCAGGAAATGCTCTGCCCGAAACAGCTTGAGGAATCTAGGAAATCTGCAAATTCCTCTCAAGAATTCTATATATTTATGGCACTTGGTATTCCGGGACAGAGCTGAGGTCACCACCATGGTATGACTACAGATACTTTTAGAATTACTGAAGCAGATTCCATGCCACATCCCAAATGGTTGCAGATGGTGAGGGCTGTCACCCTTACTGAGAAGCGCAGGGGTGCAGTGACTTCCCCCAGCAAGAAGGCTGTTGGAGGTAGAGGAGGGCTTTATCTCATGCATGATGCTGCTGTATTCCCATTTCTCCTGTCCTTCAGCTTGTTAACCCACCAGTAAGTTGGGGCCTGTGAGGATGCTGGAGGGGGACTCTTCATCAGGGACTGTAGGAACAGGACAAGGGGTGATGGGTTCAAACTGAAACAGGGGAAATTCAGGTTGGATACAAGGAAGTTCTTTGTTGTGAGGGTGATGAGGCACTAGCACAGGGTGCCCAGGAGAAATGGTAAATGCTTCATCCTTGTTAGTGTCCAAGGCTAGGTCATGGCAGGGGATTGGAACTGGATGATCTTAAGGTCCTTTCCAACCCAAACCATTCAATGATTCTATAAGTTGGGAAGGAGAGAAGTAGACCAGGGAAGGGCACAGAGGGGTTGGCAATGGCCACAGCATATCCCCCCCAGTGCCTAGGCTCCTAAAGTCTCTTTCAGACCAGTGTTTCTGTGATTAATGACCTTAAGACATCAAGATGGATGCATGCATTTAAAACCAGTATAGAAGGGAGCACCCTGCTGTAGTGGAAGGTGTCCGTGCCCATGGCAGGGGTTGGAACTGGATGAGCTTTAAGTCCCTTGCAACCCAGTCTGGGATTCTATGATTCTTCAGCAGAGATCTCAGGCTCAACATCACTGCCTGGTCCTCAGAACAGAGCTCTGTCCCCAGAGAGCAGGGAGGGATGCGGGTGCTCTGAGCAACCCCAAGGCTGGGGAGCAGCTCTGCGGATGCTGTGTGCCTGCATGTCGCATTGCCACCTAGTGACTAGCAGCATAGCCCAGCAGCCTGCAATAGTCTGGGGGCAATAGTTTTTCTCCCATAAGAATAAAACCACAGACAGGCACTGGCTCTCTGCTTGCCTGCAGCCAGGGTCACTCCATTACCTGCCCTCACGTCCAGGCACCACAAAGCCACAGGGTTTAAATGAAAGCCTTGAGTGGTTAATGTACCAATTACTAATCACAGCAGTTGCTGCTAAAGCGTGAAGCCAAACACATCAGTAACGTGCATGGGAGGGACAGATGCTTTATCTTGCAAGTGAGCTTGCTTTGCTGGATGCTGCACTTGTAAAGCAGATTGAAATCAACAGTACAAGTGACTTCATCCCACTGAATCTAACCAAATTTGACTATAAGCAGTTTAAAGACCTTTGTATTGCATTCTTGGGTACAATATACTGTCATATTTGCTTTTCCATTAAAGGATAATCAAAGCAAACAGGCAATGATTTGAAGAGAAAAGGGAATTGAATCAATTAAAAACTCCCTTCTTTGTGCAAAATATTAGGTACACCTGTATTTACTGACGTCTAGTGGGGGAAGGTAATGCTTCTTGAGAAACAATTCAGCTTCTATTCCTGAATCAGTAAGAACAATTCCCATTAAGAATACCTAGAAGAGCTGCTTCTTCCTGAAGCAGGGATGAACTGAGAACTCTTCACTAATGACTTCTGATTCATTTCCTCAGCTACCGGTAGTGAAGTACTGCTGCATTCAATTCCATGAGTGAGGCACCTACTCCTTCACCTTCTGAGCTGTGGTGTCAGGTTTTGCCCTTTCCTTAGAATTTGGAAATGAACTTGCTCTAACTGGATATCCTTGGTTCCAAGGAAAACCAGGTTATTTCTAGCAGAAATATTTGCTCTCCAAACTTGCTGTTTTAACTGTGCTGCTAGGAATACAGGGTGGTTGGCAAGGACATCAAGCCAGCACCCATCAGCAAGAAATTAAGGTTGGAAATCACCACAAAGTCACATAGACAGATACAAGAAAGTGATGTGCAACTTGATCTTTTTTGTCCTGGAGCCACCCAGAAGGTAACATACAGCATTGCCATATCCAGAAAGCTTTTTATGGGTTTTCTGGTGTTCTTTGTTATCCATCAGCACTGAAGTAGCTTTCCATGGCCAATCGTGTTCTGAGCTACGGGAAGCCACATCTCACACAAGCAGGAAACATGCTTCCTACACTCCAGAAAGAGCCAAAACTCATTTCATGAGGCTTGTGTCATGCAGCACAGCCCCAAGAACTGACAGCCCTGCCTGTGGGGTCATTACCCATAGAGGAGAGCCTGATGCCTTTCCCTCAAAGCTGTCATTGGTTCCCAGTGCTGTCAGTACATTTCTGCTTGGCTGTACAGTCACAAAAACTCCTATCAATTCTCCTGCTCCATTAGATGTAATGAACCTAATTTGGCCCTTAGTCAAACTCATAGTAAATGTGCAATGATTTAAAGATACTTCTTAAAGAGCCCACTTTCCATTATTGTATGTGGCGTGGCTACTTAGCTTGGACTCACCTTAAGCAGGAACAGAGAGAAAGGCTCTCCAACTTAATAGAAAAAGAAGATATGCTTTTAAACCACATGAAATATGCCCTAGAAACTGATATAACAGTATTCACCATTGTGGGACTCTAATATCACTGCTTATTAGCTGAATATAACCAGGTGATGACCCTTCAAAGCATTACTTATAGCTAATGGCAAGATGGTTGTTTCTGGCAGCAGGCACAGCTCAGCACTCATCACCAGCAAGGGGTGCAGGTGGGGTCTGGCCATCTGAGCCTCTCATCCATCCATCTGCTTTTGAACACAGCCTAACGAAAGGAGTTGCCCTCTGTGCCTTGAACAATACTTAGAATCACAGAACTGTTTGGGTTGGAAGGGACTTAAAAAGATCATCCAGTTCCAACCCCACTGCCACATATAAACAAAGAAAACAAGGTTCCATCCAAAAATGTTGGTATTTCACAAATTCCTTATTTGTATCTTTTCTCCATCTGTCTCCCTTTCTCTTACACTGTTAACTAGATACTAGGAAAAGCAGGACTGGACTTGTGCTAGGTCTGAATCATATTAGACTTTTAGTTAGAAAAGTCATGACACCTAATGCCATGCAAGATGCTCTAGAAACACAGTGCAGGTGCTCATGTAATGCTGAACAGAAGAGCACTGTCTGTGTTCCCAAACATCACAAGCATTCAGGCCCAAGGTCTGGTGCACCTCATCCTCCTCCCCATGTTCTATTAACAGTTCTTTTGTCACTATATATTAAACAGCAGTGGATCAACTCTCATAAAAGCCTCCTGTTCTATTCCCTTCACCCCTTCCCATCTCCCATCAGTGGTACATTAGCCAGTTGCAAGTGCCAACTCATGTTTGCTGAGCAGCAAAGCTGGGACCCTAAGGATGCTGTATGAGCATAGAGGAGCATGGAAGTCCCTAGGCCCAGGGAAACACACAGTGTCTGGCAGCTGCACGGTGCCCAGTGCTCTTTGTGAGCTGCTTTTCAAGGGTTGGGTTGTGTGAAATGTTAGTTATGATTCTGCAAGTTCCCAAATGCCCTTTCTATTAAAATCAAGCTGAAAATGTAAGATCTGTTGCAGGATGACACAGCAAAGCTGCCATTCAATTTCTGTCCCATTTATGCTTGTGTTTCCTTGGATTAGCCCCATTTTGTTAGGCTGCAGAGAGACAAATCCATCTTTTGTACTAATGTGGAGTGTTTGTAACAGGGACCATGATCCTCTCTCAGAGTAGAGTCTGTGGAACACTGCGGGTGTGAATGCTTCTCTGGTTTGAGATGCTCATAGCATCACATTCACTGATTCCTGCTGTCAGCAGGAAAGTCCGAATTACCCCCATGAGGGGAAGAACATCCCCACAGAGAGGACAAGGTGATGGGGTGGGTGCCCTTGTGTTAGCTGTTGGAGAGGGGGAGTTCTCTCCTCCACTTTAGAGCTCGGAAGCCACAATTAGCACTAGATGGGGGCTTCTAATGGGCTAACTATCTGTGATGCACACATGGACCTGCCTTTCAGGTACCCTAATCAGAGAGATGAAAAGGCTTTTTTGTCCATCTGTGTCTGAGGGAATTTTGTATCCATTAGCAATTATGATAATGGATCTATTTCCCAAGAATTAATTGCTCCTTTGCTCAAGTCCTAGACAAGTTTGCTGTAAAAATTAATTAATTGGCATATACAATATGCTTAACAGTCAAGTAGTAAGCTAATTTTCAGGCAATCCATGCAGGGTCCCAGCCTCCCAGCTTCTCAGAGGAGTTTCCAACAATAGAGTGAAAATCAGTTGTCTCTCAATTCTTTTCCCATGGTATTAGACAGCCCCAAAGCATCTGACCTGACATTTGATAGCTCAGGACCAAGCAAAGAGCTCAGGAAAGCAGAGATGTATTAATATAAACTACATCTGCAAAATCCCAACCAAGCAATTCCCTCCTCCCAAAACCCCTGATGCTCTCCTGAGTGGCAGCATGCATTATGCCTGGAAGCAGATGAGGATAATGCCAACAAGAGTGGAGAATCAGATTGGACAAAGCACACTGATCTCCCTTCTCAATTCTCATCTTCCTGGGAGGGCTTTTACACCAGTGCTATGTACCAACAGGGAAGAAAAGGGATAGTTTTGTCAGGAGATTCCCTAGCACTAAAACCGTTCAGCTTTAGAGCCCTTTCTAGTTCAGGGACTTGATGTTGCATCTCCCCACCTCCCAGGAATGTACTACATCCACTTTTGAGGTAGCCAACCCAAGATGAGACACATGGGTATCTCTGCTATTTGCTAAGACAACTTGAGCTCCCATCACTGCCTCTTTTGCAGGAATCTCTGCTTTCTGCCAGGCTACCAGTTTTTATAAAACCAAAAGAAAGCCAAGATTTTGCAACCTCTGCTCTTTTCTCCGATTTAGTTGGAGCTGACCAAGAATATTCAACAGAGAAGGACAGCAGGAGCACAACGAGGCTTCTTTTCCTTAGGAAAACAGACTGACAATTTGCATAGCATGTTTGCAAGCAACCTAATTACCTCTCCTGAACAAGCTGCCACCCACCGGGTAGCCCACAGTAACTGATGCTACATACTCCTCTTGCCTGCCACAACAGAAAAGCAAAACAGTTTTACTTACATCAGCACAAAGATGTTGGATTTGATCAAGATCTGATCCTTTTGACCAAACGCCTACTATAAGCAAAGCTAAATGCTTTCTGTGCATGCATGAACATGAGATAGTTAATCTGCTTAGTTTGTAATACCTTAAAAGAACAGGGATGCTTGGCCATTTTTCTTGCAGTCTATTGTAGCTATTTGCAGCCCTGTTTCTCTCAGTAGCTTAAATATTAGGGGTTTTTTTTATAGCTCTCAAGAACATATGTAGTACTTTTCACAAAAAAAAAAAAAAACAACCATACAAACAGATGCAAAGGGATTGTACTTACATAACAGACATGACCCAATGTGTAGATGTAAATGACAGGAGACAAGTTGGCAGAGGACAGAGAGGCTGGGTGCTCAAGCAGGAGAGCATGGGTAGCAAGGGTAGGAGCCTCCTGGGGTAAGTCGGCCCCTGCAGACCTTCTCAGAGCCAGTACAGGGCTTGGGAGCTTTTGCTCCTAATCACTAAGGAGAAATGAGCATCCAAATGCCAGCATCAGCAATCTCATTCTGGTTACTACACCAATACAGAGATGGCTTTCAGCAGTCCTTCCAAAAGTATGGAAAGTGCTCCAGCTCAGGAGGAGGTCAACAGTCAGTTCCCATGGGTATCAATGGGAATAGCATTAAGCTAAGGTTGAGCCTGTTTGGAAGGAAAAATACCAAACATACCAAGAGAAAAACTCCAAAACTACCAAACCAGACAACCAACACCCTCCTGATAGTAAAGGCCACAACTTCCAACATGAAACTCTTTTTTACCAATGTGTTTCACAAAGAAGTGGTAAATACTCCATCCCTGGCAGTGCTTAAGGCCAATTTAAACAGAGCCTTGGGTGACATGATTCAGTATGAGGAGGTTACAGCTGGATTATTTTAAGGTCCTTTCCAACCCTATCTATTCTATAATACAGGTGCCTTTAGCAATAAGACCATCCTCAACCCATCAGCAACCAACCTAAGTGTTAATACATCTTCCCTTTAGGAAATCAATGTTGAAAAACCACAGAGCAGCCCTGGCTCAGTGATTTTCTTAACCTCCTCCATGCCCTTGAGCACCCACAGCTCATACAAGGAAAGAACATTTCTAATTTCATGTGGACATATGTTATACAACCTCACAGAAGAATGCTGGAAATGATCATCTATGGAAAGCATGGGGCTTCCACCTGGCACTGCTTTGATTTAAGACTGACAAAAATACCCAGCAGAACTGCATAGAAAATGCTGGGCTCTCCCATGGCCTGGATGGAGTCTTCTAGGGGAAAAGGTGAGGAAGAAAGGCAATAAAGGCAATGAAAATCAAGCCTTCTGCAAAAAGTCATTCCAAGTAGAAAAAGGGGGATTTGTGGTTTGTTTCTTCCCGTGGTGACGTGAATGTACTGATTCCTGCTGCAGGGGGCCACACAAATCTTTCCCCTCAAGTTTTAGTCACAGGACGTGAGGAAATCGCAAGTGCCAAAGGAAGACAGATCAGGATTAAAAGCATGAAATGTGTTGTTTCGATCCCAGAAAATCCAGTAGCAAAGAAGCCCGTTAGAAACCTTCAGTTCTGTGCTGAATACAAACTGAAATTGGCCTCCATTTGGAACCATAAACAGCATCGGTTTAACGGAGAATTGTAAGGCTACAAAAAGGTAGGAAAAGAGATATCACATGGGAAATCATCACATAGTCCTCATCTCCAAGGATAACAGCTTGAACTGGATCCTTAGTTTGGAATAACAGAAAGCAAACAAATACGGACAGATCCATTTTAAGCCTCCCAAGTGGAGGCTTCTCCCCACTGTGATCCAAGACAGGGATGGAATGCTGGGAAAGTTTCCACAAGTCCTCTTGCTCCCATTCAACCAGCTGCACTTTAATGTGTTGGGAATGGAAGCAATGGGCTAGATGTCACATAACACAGGAAAAAATACTTGGCAAGGAATAACTTGCAGTGAAAGCCAATGCACAGGCTGCAGCATCACACTCTTACAGACTTGCAACCACCAGCCAGCCTGGTAAGACCTTTTACTGTAACCCAGGGTATTTATTTCTGAGGAAACTCTCAGATTTATTTCATAGCAGGGCTTTAAAAGGAAAAATGAGCTGCTTTCCTGAGCCTCCAGAAAGCCCATTATGGCTTATTACAGCCATTTTGCATCTGACTGGAGCGGTGAGAAGTTTTCATCTCATTTAAAGGGGGTTTATTAAATTAAGACCACAGACAGCATTTGGAGATATTGCACAAGTCATGAGTAACAGAGAAATATGAGAAAGGACTCTCCAGACAAAAAGCATAAGGCAAAGCAAGCCTATAGCACAACCTGATGATAACAAGGATTGTACCTCTGTTGCTGCTGGTGGTAATAGAAAGAACATGACATCCTTTCATCCCCCTCACATATTTGGCAGCCTCCACCATACAGCACAGGAAAAGGAAGGAAGATCTTCATCTTCTCTTGCTCTTTTCAGCTGAAATGCTGTGTGGTACCAGGAACAGGGACCCCTAACCCAGGGGCTGC
Source organism: Agapornis roseicollis (assembly GCA_002631895.1). Taxonomy (NCBI): domain Eukaryota; kingdom Metazoa; phylum Chordata; class Aves; order Psittaciformes; family Psittacidae; genus Agapornis; species Agapornis roseicollis. The sequence goes on along the minus strand of NDXB01006523.1, from coordinate 43,814 downwards.
TGCTGCATTTGCCTCTTGTGAACCATTTGCCCGATCTACTTCCCAAGCATGAAAAAAACATGACCACATTTCCGGTTACATTGATGCAAACACCCTCCTCTTGCCTTGGCTGTGTATTTTATCTGCAGCATCTTCCCTACTCACCTCCCCTCATCACACACCACGTGTGTCTTATTTCTTATGAAGGGGCTCAGTAGCAGGATGCTTCAGTGCCTCCCACCAGCTGCACTCAAACTGGAAATCAGAAAGGCCAGCACCGAATCCAGGGCTCCCTGCTCTGCCATTCCATCCTGTCCCAACCTGGCAGCAAGTAGAAACTGCTGCCACCCTGCTGCTGGCTGGAGCATGCTTACCATAAGCTGGCTTTATCCCTGCTCCTGCACAGTTGCTGAGGCTTGATCCCCAAACCATCACAGTATCCACACCCTAAATCTCCTCTCCATCAGTTTAAAGCCATTCTCCCTTTTCCTATTGCTCCCTATCTATAGGAAAAGTCACTCTGCAACTTTCTTTTAGGTCTCCTTAGGTACTGGGAGGCTGCTGTAAGTTCATTATCATAGCCTAGTTCTCTCCATATTCCCAGGCAGACCTGCCTGCACTCTTGACACGTGTATTTATATGTTTGGGCTTACTTTGCAAGCCCCATTCCTGCCAGAACACATCCCTTCAGCATCCCTTCTTTCAGAGGTATTTCTAGGATTGGTACAGAAAGTGCTTATTGAAGACATTTCATCACAAACTCTTCCAGGGCCTTTGGCCATGTCACTACCTTATCACAGCTGGGAAGTGGGTCAGTGTCTCACCAGCACAGGGGGTGTAACACGGGGAAAGCATTGAATGAAAACCAGCTTCATAACTCCCTGGCACCGTTCTTAGAGGCTTAGCTGCTCTGCCTGGGGCCGGCTATTTCCCAACCTGCAGGTTTTGCTTCAGAACATCCAGAGAAAAGCAGAGCAGCTTTAAACACTATGTTTAAAGGAAACAGCTGCTAAATGCCTTGGTTCCCTACCTCTCTGCAGAGAAGGATGCAAATTTCTGAGTCTAGGCAATTCCCAAACAAGAAAATCCAATTTCTGCCTTGAGTGTTACTGCTGAGTGCTAAGAAATCCTTCTCTTTCTCTGAGCCACGATGAACTCAATCCAGGGGAAAATCTTCTCTTAAAACAAGGGGAAAAGCAAAAGATACAAGGCATAAAGCAGTGTGGTGCCAATTCTGGCAGCAGAGCACCCCCAGCTTCACCTCCTGGCACAGCCTCTCTGTGCTGCCTTCCTTTTGCCATACAGCCACAACAATAAAGGCAAGCAGGTTTTATTTCAGGGTGTGCAGCTCCTCATTTTATAGAGCTATAGATTAGATGTAGAAGGACTAAATGTTGATAGATCCCTATATCTTCTGATTGCTCAAGGAAAATAAGTGCCTTTGAGACCTCTGAATAAGTATGCTTTAGGACCCAAGTGAAGAGGCTGCAGAGGGTATCCTACCCATGTGTAGCGTGTTACCAAAGGAAGATCTCAAAGGAAAAAATCCTGCTCCAAACTGTGAAAACAAACTTAACTGGTGAAAACCACAGTTGGGAAACATCCCAGGCAGCTGTTCTTCAGCTATCTGGGGACCTGCCAAGTCTTACATATCAGCTTTTGAGATGAGAACAAGTGTAACAAATTCCCACCAAGAGGGTAATGGTTTTGAGCTATTAGCACCTAAAAATAGGCCTGTGTTATGAAATTTCCTCCTCAGTTATAACTGGAGTGTCACTGGTGTAATGCACCATGTCCACCAAGAAGCTGGTGGGGTCCTACATTTACAAGGAGCCACATGTATAAGGGGTACAAGTTACTCCCAGGGAGATTCTGGTTCAACACAGGAGGAAACTTTTTCCCAGTGAGAACAATCAGTCATTGGAATAATGATAGAATCCCAGACTGGTTTGGACTGGAAAGGACCTTAAGATCATCTCATTCCAACCTCCTGCCATAGGCAGGGCTGCCTTGTCCTAGACCATAGGCTACGTCCAACCTGGCCTTGAACACTGTCCTGCCCAAAGAAGTTGTAGATTCCGCAGCACTGGACACTGTTAAGTTTGGGCTGGATGGGGTGCTAGGACATCTTGTTTATCTAGGTTGTGTTTTGCCTGGAAAGGTTGGACCAGATGATTCTTGAGCTCCTTTCCAACCTGGTGCTCTGTGATTCTACAAACCCACTGAGTCAGGGAAAGGCTCCTTGGTATGCACAGGGCATCATCAGTGTAGGGCCTCCTGCAAACTCCACTCACCAGGCTGCCACACAGGCTGAAATCATCACCAGGAACAGGTCCCCCCACTGCCCATGCCCAATTCACCCATGACTCAGGCAGAAGGACCTGCTCCATCCCCATCCAGGGCAGCAATGTTTGCAGCACCATTATCCATGTTTCCACTGGGATAACACAGGATGATAATTTCTAAACATTACCCTTTCAGTGCACACAGAAAGCTCAGCGTTAATCTCTCAACATTTGCAGGGAAATCTTTTTAATCAGTAATGAAAGCCAAACATTATCTAGCCCTTATTGACCTGCAATAACAGAACACCACTGCTACATTTCCCCCATGCTTCTTGCCCAGGTTCATTTGACTCGATCTGCAGTCTGCTTATTCTTAGCTCACAAGACTCAAAGTGTTTATATTATTGATTTGCTGTATTTCAGGTTCAATCCCTTGGTGCTCCTCAACCTGAAAGAATTAAGTCAGAAAGTGTTAACACCTTTACTTCCAAGATACAAACATGCTGGTGGTTTATATAGTCCAGACATCAGTTTGCACTCTGCCAGTGTTCAGCACATTAACTGGGAAGTGCCAAATGCTGCCATATTGATAGTTGCAGCAGCAAAGATATTCACAAACAGAGCCTGCTCCTAGCAGACAAAAAAGCGATGTATTCAGGAAAGCAGGGTGAAGAGGCACAGCAGAGACATCCACGCTGCATGGGAACCATCCTTCCTTCACTAATGACTGTACTGGTAGTTTGTGACCCTGTGTGCAAATGCAGCCACTGCAGCACTTTCCATACCCTTTTTCTCACCACTTATTCCTGTCAGGTACCTCATACAGCTGGTCTGCAAGTAGATGGTAAGCACACAGGGACAGGGGCTATCACTTTATCAGATGGTTATGTGGCACTCACTCACTATCTTTCAGCACAAGAGCCAAGGAGTGTGAACTGAAACTAGTAGATAGAAACTTCAAAAGCAAGAAGAAGAGAAGCCATTGCCAGCAGCAAGCAGTGACACATGGAATGCCTTTCCCTGCAGATTTGTGGGTGCTCATAGCTTACAGTGATTTAAGGAGTGATTGGACAAACTTATGAGGGAAAACTTCATCAGGACGATTAGAAATAAAGCCTCTGCCGCAGGAAATCCTTGAGTGACCAATAAAAAGCTTTTATATGCCTCCCAGGTATTTCCATGCAGCAAGAAACAATGATATTCCCAGTTGCACAGGATGCTCTGGTCCAGCATCTAAATATACAGCTGCTCTTATAGAGCTCCCCATGGTATATTTGGCTCTGCTTTGGACAGGTTGAGACATGCTGTCAACCATAACCTGGTAGGCTTCATTCTTTCAGATCCTTATGGCTTCTCTAACCTCAAGAGGGGTCTCTAATGCTGTTACCATGCTCCACCAATGCCTCTAGGTGCTGGTTTGGCAGCAGAAACATGTGCATGTCATTGTTTTCCTGAGAGCTTTATGGTACATAGCGCAGTTCCTTGGGCTTTCTGCAGTGCATGAGCTTTTCCAAGAGCATCTTTCTTCTCAAAAGGGGCTTACCCAGTGTTTATTTTCAGCTTAGAGGAACCTGAAGACACAGTAAATGTTCCATAATTTCCATGTTATTTTTATCTCAATATGTTGCATCCCTGAGGACATGACAAGAGGAGCTTCAAGAAGATCCAATAAGTAGCACAGAGGGTAGGAACAGGCTGGACCACTTCTTACTCTGTAGTAGCCATGGGAAAAGTCTCCCAGGTATTTCTGCTGCATGAAAATGTTCTTTGTGTTATTTCTTTCACTCTTCAGAGCACCAAGCACCAGCCTGGGGCATTGCTGCCTGGGTGCAACCACAGGAACACGCTGTGCCCGGAGCCATCTGAAAACTGCACTGATTGCAGCCAGGTGGGAGAGCAGATACAGAGATGGCACAACTGCTTTTATTTTCCCTTCCTTGGGAACCTTCCCAATGAATCTGAGCTGAAAATGTGCCTGCTTGAATTTGGCTACACCAGTAACATAAGAGCAGCAACAGCCACTGATGTGCACCTTAAGTGGCAAAAAGGCTCCTACCTCCTATTCCCAGTGTCACAGATGCATGCCAAAGTCACCTCTGTAGTCAGACAAGTAGTAACCCAGGAAGCTTTCAAGCCTAGCCATGTACTAATACACCTTAAGAAGGGAATATGACTGAAAAAGCAAACTATTGCACTAAAATATGGAACCCAGGAGTAAAAGAACCTCTGACCAGAGCACAGACAGACGACCCTGCAGTACTTTAACCACCAGTAATGGGAATCTTGAAACAACTACTACAACAGCTCATGTACCATTAATGTGTTAGCCATCAGCCCTCTTTTCAATGCAAAAAGCTGAAGCAGAGTACTCCAGCACCTGGTAGGTCCATAATCACAATCTCACCCACCTCCTTGTGCCGTGCAGCATTTCACAGGTTCAGCTTAGCCCTTTTCCATTCATCCAGAGTGGGTCAAGAGATGGAGTATGCCAATGTGGATAGTCAGCTTCTGCATTAATGCAGTTGCCTAGCTAAGTGTTTTTCAAATAGACTTGTGCTGGGGCTGCATGCCCAGCCACAGCAAATTTATAGTGACCACAGGGTGACAAAGCACTAGAATATTAAAGCTTTTGTATTGCAATAGTACTTGGGAATTGCTTGGTTGGCTCTGAAAAGTAGCTGCAACTCTATAAATAGTAAGTACTTCATCGCTTCTTGCCCACTTTAAACACACAGCTGTATTTCAATCATGATTCAGAGTAAATCTAATCCCACGGGAGGTATTGTAGAAGTGTTGTGTGTGCCAGAGGTGCACCCTAAGCTCATATAAATCAGCACAGCTCCATTGATGCCTGGGGAAAGGATTCCAGCTTATGCCAGCTGAACACCTGCAGGGAAGTGTTAGTATCACTCTCTTAAGACTGAGACACAAGTAAGTAACATTGAACATCAGATTATTCACTATGGTCTTCACTGTCCTTCTGAGATCTGCTGAATAAAAGGCACTGTAAAAGGGCTTATCCTCTCCTATGCAATTCACTCCTATAAATATATTAGAGGACTTTTTTAGAACTACGTATGATTTGCCATAAATCTCAGTGTTATGCAATGGTACCTTTGGCTTAGGAATATTACCTGGAAATTAGAAACCCAGTGAGCCATTGATTTCTTAAATGCCACGAATCCAGAATTTCTTCACAACAGGATGCAAATAATCTCAAAGTAAATTAATGTTTACCAGAGAGTAAAAGGGAACAGGATCTATATCCTAGGTAATGCTATAAACCGAAAGATTAATGAAACCTTCACTTGAAAACCCTAATGGCCAAGGGGCTAAAAAATGTACTCGTAAAAGGTAATATTAATTGTAGAGCTAGGGGGAAATACATAGCTGTTGGATCACAAATGTATTTTCCTCTTCTCTGCAGCTGTACAGCTTGCTGTGTGCACCGTGCTCTTCTGAGGTGGGATTATAACTGTCTTCTTAATGCATAGCTGCACAGTCTTAGGTCAGAGGGAATCAAAGCACCCAGCCTGGCTGTCCACATAACACAGGAATATGTATTTTACCTATTTACATCTACACTGAGCCCAGCAACTTGATGTAGCCGATATTGTTTTGTCTTAGCCTCAGAAAAAGAGGTCTTTGGCTCAATGCTATCTTTTCTCTGAGGGTGACTACACTCGGTGTCTCAGAATGAGTGGAAATACTCCTATGTTGCTGGTTTCAAAGGACTGTGAGGTACCAAAAAGGCAGAGGCAAAGATTGTTCTTATCCCGTGTTCCTGAAACCTGGCTTTCAAATATGCTCTGCTGGTGGCATCAAAGCATCAAAGTCCTCATCTGCTCCCGGAGGATAGTGCAACAGGCAGAGCCACTGTGCAGCACGTCAACACATCCACTAAGGAGTTAAGGCAGCACCACATAAAAGCAGGCAGCAGTGCTAAAAATAGACAACTGTTCAAAAAAAGAAAGAGAAAAAGAAAGGAAAAAAAAAACCCTCCTTCAACACATCTTAAATAAATCCATTTATTCCAGGGTTTCATAGAAACCATACAGCTGAAATTGCTACAGGATAATTCCTTATAAGCCTTATAAGAAATGTTGCTGTCCCAGAGCCCCAGTACAAATCCTGGCAAGAATATTGGAGATAACAGATTGGATGCCATGGAAACCGAGACAGACCTAATTTGAGCAGTAACCATTGCTGTTATTTATTTAATTCTGATAAGCCATCTAAATGTAGAATGACGAAAGGTTCCTCTGCACTAAAAATAGCAGGCTTGTAATATTTTAAATCACAAATCGCTTGTGTTTAACAATATTTTGGGCAGCTGACATGAACATTGTGCATGCACTTTTGAAAGCTCAAAATTAACCCCCTTCTGTTTCATATTGTAAGAAAAGAGCTTTGTCCCTTCCTTTTACATTAACAGTGTACATTAAGGGTCCCTTTCACCAGCTCAAGCTTCTTATGGGAGAGTGGGAGCTTGGGTGTCCCAGCTGCCCCTCTCATCCTTCCTCAAGCTTAAAGCCCATGTTGGAAAGAAGGCAGAACTGGGCCATAAGAAACAAATTCCCCTTCTCCAACTGATACTAAGGATCTTCTGCGATTGTTTGATGCGAATATCTCCATAAATACAACACATCCCGAGGCTTTGCGTTGGTTTGGAGCTGGCTGACAGCTCCCATCTGGTTTTGCACCCCTACCTCCCATTCCTGAGCTGGAAAAGCAAAACCTCACAGGTGTAACTTAGCTATTTCTGGAGCTTTGGCATTTTGCAATGCTGCCAAAATGCCTGGAAGCAGAGGAGAAACAAAGCTGCTGTTGGGATGTCAGTATCACCTCGAAGACCAAGTTGAATTTCATCATGTCTTGGCTATGTCTTTCCCCTTTGTAATCTTCACTGTTTCACAGTAGGAATAACACCTCCATTTCTCTCCTGGGTTGGATTTTAACCTGAAAGTGTAAATGCGGATGTATTCCCTGGGAGGTTGTACACCCTGTGTACAACAAATAAATACGAGATGTGCTTTGTTCCTTAGAAATTCACTCCTTATTGCACTCCTGCCTCTGAATGCATCCTCATCAGCCCTATTCCTGTCCTTACAACCTGGATCCTCACAGCAGCATTAATATTTGACTTTTGCAGGGAGCATCAGGAGCCAGCCATGCCTTGAAAACCTCCTTGTCCTCCTACCCCTGCCTCAGTTTTCCAGTTCACCATCTTTTGAGCTGGGAATTCATTGTGCAGGTGACAAAGAAAAAGCAGCTGCTGACAGCATTAAGCTGTCCAGAGAAGCTGGGCTAATGACACTCTAGAACTGGATCCTTTTAGAATCATAGAATGGTTTGGGTTGGAAGGGACCTCAAATCTCCTCCAGCTCCAGCCCCTGCCACAGGCAGGGACACCTTCCACTGGAGCAGCTTGCTCTAAGCCCTTGTGTCCAACCTGGCCTTCAACACTGCCAGCAATGGGGCAGCCACAGCTTCTCTGGGCACCCTGTGCCAGCGCCTCAGCACCCTCACAGGGAACAGCTTCTGCCCAAGAGCTCATCTCAGTCTCCCCTGTTCGGGCAGCTTAAAGCCATTCCCCTTGGCCTGTCCCTACAGGCCCTTGTCCCAAGCCCCTCTCCAGGTTTCCTGCAGCCCCTTTAGGCACTGGAGCTGCTCTAAGGTCTCCCCTTCAGGAGCCTTCTCTTCTCAGGCTGCCCCAGCCCAGCTCTGTCAGCCTGGCTCCAGAGCAGAGCTGCTCCAGCCCTCACAGCATCTCCATGGCCTCCTCTGTACTCGCTCCATCAGCTCCACGTCTCTCTTGTGTTGGGGGATTTGCCAATTAACACCAAGTAGCACTGATGACATCACCACAGCAGTGCCAGTCTGCATCAACAAAGGGTCCTGGCCATGGCACTCCAGGGCAGCCTGGATTTTGTACAGAAAGGAGGAAAATGACCACTATCCCGCTTCACTGTGCAATTAGCTGAGCTTTGTGACATGAGCTGAGCCTTTCTTGTGTGCAGTGCAGGGCTGAGGGGGGAGTTGTCACTGTTGTTTTCTTCAGTGGCTCAGAAGTAGGACTGCAAAAAAGATATTTTGGGTAACAATCAAAATGAATAAGAATCGCCTTCAGGATCTGTCACACTGGAGTCAGCACATATTGAGCTTCTATTTCTCTTGTTTAGAAACAGGGAGCAATGCTGGGGTATTTATAGCCTTCAAAGAACTTTTTCAATGGGTTGAAGCTCCAAGGGTCCATGCTAGGATGGACAGCAGTGATATGCTATATTAGTGCACCATGATAGACCATGCAGTCTATATACGGCACAATAAGACTGGAATTATTTTGGGCAAGTACAGATTACAATTACAGCTCTTTACCATTTCACTGACTGTGTGCCACAGGACTTAAAGCCAGTTTAAGGCTTTAATGGTTAACGATTACACTCAGAAGTGAAGGGCTCATTCATCAGCTTGGGTTTAATCTCAAGTATGCTATGACTGCAGAGTGAATTATTCCACAACACACGGCTCATGTTGTCAGAGTAAATGAAATCCTTTTGGGCAGGCTCAAATGAAGAATCATGTGTTGGTTTCCTCCAAAATGCTGCACAAGGCTTCTAACAACCAGGTTTTGTCTGTTACAGGAAGAGAAACTGTTTCTAACCCAACCTTCCAAAAGAAAAAGCTGTAGCAGGGAGAGGGCATGCAAGATCTCACATCCTGGTTAGCTCTTTTCTCATTAGAGTCTGCAAAGATGCTCCTCTTCTGAGGAGTATCTGAAGGCTGCTTTTCATAAAGGGAATCTCTCCTGAGTTATCCGAGTAAGAGCAAAGAAGCACTTTCTGAAAGGAGTTTTGTTCAGGCAGTTTCACAGCGCGATAAAACACTGATTATTCAAATATAATAGGAAGCTGTTGAGTAATTTCAAACAGATTTCACACAGGATAGGTATCAGGCTGTCTATGTTTAGCCACCCAAATCTATACTGAAATACCTATGCTAAAATGGCCAAATATAAGTTGGTTTTTACAGCTCGTATCATTGTTGGTATGAGTTTCTTGGTATCATTTCAGTTTTCCTTTCTAACCCTCCTTCTTTCTGCCACTAAGCCTCTTCCCTGCTCTGCCTTTCATTAAGGACACATGAAAACTACATTTTGTTTGGAAGGTGCTTGGACAGCAGAACCTTTGAAAAGGACCAAGACTTTGAACTATACCCAAAGACTTCAGTGGCCCCAAAGGGATGATATGGTGCAATCACTGTATGCCCATCTCCTTCCTTTTTCTTTGGAGACCCCATCCACCACCCACCCATCTGTGCTGATAGCCCAAGACACCAGAGAAAAACCTGAGGCTTAAACTGATTCCTTGCATTACACATAATACTGTGTCCTAAATTTGTGACTCTGCAAACTTCAAGGGACTTGTCTCCATACACAGTAGCATGTTCAAGACAAGAATCTGGCCATCATCTATATAACAACACAGTGCTATTCAACACCAAATCCTTTTGCCACCCCTTCACTGCTTCAAAGCTGAAGCAACTTCATTACAGTGGAGAACATGGGAAGAAGTTGTTAATTCTCTTTAATTCTCAAGCTGCCCTTGACATTCAGCCCAAAGACATGAGTGTACTGGAACAAGTGTAAATAAGGTTGACACATCAAGAGAATTACTCCTTAAATTGACATAGGTAGTCATCTGCTGACAACCATCTATTCTCCCCTTTCAAAGTCATAGCAGGGCCACTGTGACTACAGCTACGGTTGAGTCAGCATTCCCATTACCAACTGCCATTTTCAAGGATTTCTATCTTGGACATTAGAGAAAACACAAAGAATTCTTGGCTGGAATTTCCATGCAAGCTCATTGGGCCTGATCAAGCTTCTGCTCTCCACCTGGTACTATCAGCTGTTCCTGCACAGCGTGAGTATGAAACACTCCAGCACTGAATTACTGGAGATGGAATCACTTTGCACAACCAGGACTGATGGCTGAAGGGGCAAGAGATCAATGACTCCATCCCTGTAAAATCACTGCCTTTGCTGAACGTGTGTATCAGCAGCCTGCCAGAGCTGGAGAGTTATTTGAGTTAGAATCACAGAAATTAGCTTTGGCACGTGATTTCCCCACTGTGCATCATCACAGAACCAGGTATGTTATAACCCGCAATCACAACTGTTGGGTTTGCAGTCAAAGTTTTTCTCTTAAAGACAGCTCTGAATGGGTTTACCGTAGTTTTGACTCCTGCTTGCTGTAGACAGGCAGGCTGACAGCTCCTTTGCGATGCAGTATTCACAAAACTATTACCAGGGTTTAGAGACTGTTTGTAACAAATTATTCAGCTACACAGGATAGATCTTCTGCAATGGAGAGACTATTCAGTGACTATCAGTTTAGCCATGGGAAGAGGCACTTTAATCAAAAGAGGGAGTAGAAGAGTGTTTGTGTGCACATCAGCTGCCTCACTATCACCCTGTGGAACGAGAGGAATGCTTAGCTCAAGATTTATGTTTAGGTTCTCCATCTGGCATAAGTCAGACCACAGAGTCACTGACCTACATCAACTGGGTGAATTGTGAGAGCTACCAAATAACACACTAGAAGTTACACCAAGGGTTCACGTCAATCATGGCTTTGCCTGTCAGCTTGGCCACTGAAGGAAACTTCTAGTCATAGAGATGCTCAGAGAGACCATGAGTAAATTTGACAAGTTAAATTTAAATTGTTAATTCACATTCTACAAGCTGGTTATGTGTAGCAGTAATATGTAAAAAATACAACTTAAAGTTGCTTAAATGAATCTGACTTCACCAGGGCCAGTTCACTGTGAATGGGTTATTCTGGCCCTTCTCAATGTTACAAGGGCATTACAATATGACATACTTGTGATCAAATCTTTCTCATACATAGTGGCTAACCTGGGATAGAGAAAGTATTTTTCCATAGCTGCTTCCCCTGTCTCTTCCTGCCCACATCAGTGTCCTGGGGTAGGTATGAGAGCTGCAGGAGCTTTTACAAGCACTGATGCCACCTGCCCTGCCTGCTTTTTTGAGCATCCCCACACTGGAGGACTTCTAAGTCTTCCTAAACTACAGGCTCTATTGGCACAGCTGAGGTCTCAGCACATACTTCAATAAGAACTACTCTGTTTGGTGATGCTTATACAAAGCCTTAATGGACCAAGACAGTTGGGGCTATTCAGCCTGGGGAAGATAAGGCTGCATGGAGAACTCATAGCAGCCTTCCAGTATGTGAAGGGGGCCTGTAGAGGTGCTGGGGAGGGGCTCTTCATTAGGGACTGTAGTGACAGGACAAGGGGTAATGGGTTCAAACTTAAACAGGAGAGGTTTAGATTGGATCTAAGGAAGAAATTCTTTCCTGTTAGGGTGGTACTGGAATGGNTGGGGAGGGGCTCTTCATTAGGGACTGTAGTGACAGGACAAGGGGTAATGGGTTCAAACTTAAACAGGAGAGGTTTAGATTGGATCTAAGGAAGAAATTCTTTCCTGTTAGGGTGGTGAGGCACTGGAATGGGTTGGCCAGGGAGGTCATGAGTGCTCCATCCTTGGCAGTGTTGAAGGCCAGGTTGGATGAAGCCTTGGTTGCCATGGTTTAGTGTGAGGTGTCCCTGCTTGTGGCAAGGGGGTTGGAACTGGATGATCTTAAGGTCACTTCCAACCCTAACTATTCTATGATTCTATGATTCTTTGTGATATTTTTCCCTTGGAGGTGGTTTTATCCTATTGGCTCTTATGCAGTAGCCCTGAGTAGTAAGAAGACTTTGTTCTTTCCTGCCTTATGAAGCCTCCAGCACAAAGTCCATTGCTCTGTGCCGAGTGTTTCTTTCCCTGTGTGATCCATTGTGGCTGTCACTTACCCTCTAATGGCATTCAAATGGAAGTGTCAGGCTGTCAGGCTAATCAATGCTAATGATATAATTCAAACGATCGACCACTCTTCAGAGACTGTGTTGTCTTATACATTAAAGAAATTGAAGTGAAACAAAGCTAAAAGCTGTAGACCTCAGAATGCTGCTAAGTAAATCAGGCACATGTAATTTTGGCTAGAAAACACCTCACAGCAACTATTTATGTAAATATTAAATGTGCCTCAATAAGAAGTGTAATTCATCTTTTCTCTAGCTTTTCCTAGCTAGAACTAAATATTGCCATTGGGATATATTTAAGTTACACAGAAAAATGAATGCAAGTCTCAATGGGAGGCTTCAACATGGAGAAATACTTAAGCCCTTGTGTAACTTTAAAAGGACACAAATAGTCCCACTGAAGTCAATGGGATTTAATACACATGCTTCAGAGACAAGCTGAAACATGGCCTGAGCAAATGTTGGTTTCATCTTGCAGAATTGGGTGACCCAATACCCTACTTCCAGCTGCAGCCCAGCTCTGCTGACTGCTCTCCATAGAATCATAGAATGCCCAGAGAAGCTGTGGCTGCCCCATTGCTGGCAGTGTTCAAGGCCAGGTTGGACACAGGGGCTTGGAGCAAGCTGCTGTGGGGGGAGGTGTCCTTGCCCGTGGCAGGGATTGGAACTAGATGAGCTTTAAGCTCCCTTTCAACCCCAGCCTGACTGGGATTCTATGATAATTCTATAATACAGCTATTATAAAACAAGATTCCAGGGGAAACTGTTCACCAGTCTGTTCACTTCGTGCACTTGTCAATCGTTAACCTATCATCACTGACATTACACTGGGGGCCCTACTATCTGTATCTGACAGTACCCTCTTACAGGCTTTTTCCATGACCAGCGCATCCCTCCACAGCAGCAGGAGGCCCGGCAAAGAATTAAAACACAAACACACCTCTGTAAGGCCATGAAACCCACAGAAGCCCTCGAGGTAGTAGTTGCAACCACAGGGATTGGTATCTCTAGGTGTGGACACAATCCCCATCTAACCAGGAGAGGTGCCATGGAGGAGCTTGTAAACCATCCTAGACACTGCCAAGGAGAGGGAGGGTATGGACAGGGCACTGTGTCACCCATGTGGCTGTCAGACTCCCAGCCACCACAACCTTAGCGTGGGACCTCTCTCCTCAGTGTCCCTCGCTCTATCCCAGCAGAGGTAGACATCAAACAGGACCAGTCACTGGGGTCAGGAGAGGGGCTGCAGCATACCTATGTCCCCCAAAGGCTCCTCTGCCCCCAGCACCCCTCCTTTGACCCTATGGATGCGCATAGGGACCTACTTGCTCCATACAACCCATGCAGGAGGGTCAAGCTGAGTCCAAATGCTTGTCATCTAAATCACTCTTTAGCCTTGTATTCTGGCAGGTTTGGGTCTGTGAGCTATAAATACCTTCAAAAAAGGGAAGGAGGAGATAAACTCTACCAGGCAGAAGAGCAAAGAGGTGATATAAATATTAAACTCTCCTTGTCTTTGAAAGGGTTTGATGTGCCTACAAGATGATCTTTTTCTGTAGGCAGTTTCTCTGTGGCCTTCAAATCAGCAGCATCAGAGAGGTTTAACCATGGACAACACAATCTCACAGCTGTGTCAGACAAGGAGCTTCATCCCTACCCTATTTAGAAGGCTTTCCAAGCTTCTGTTGCCAAAAAGGGAACAGGCAAGCTGAGCAAACCTGTTTGCTTGCCAATTTAAGGATTACAATTCAAGTGAATGCTATGGCTCTGCACACCAAAGCAACTAAAATATTGACAAGGCTACTTCCAGGACTGATAGCGCTGCTAAAAAAGCAGACAGTAAATAGGGCAATTGACTGGAAGATAAAATGGTGCAGGCTTTCTGGGCTAAAAATTCCTTCAAAGATATTTATTAATTCATTATTCAATGATGACGTGCACAGTGCTGCACACGCTGGAACAGGAGGCACTGCTGAATGCTTCTTGAAATTCTGATTTGCTTAACATATTTAGTCCATTTTCATGCTAATTAAGGAGCAGTCAAGAAGGGAAACCATAGACCTGTGAGAAGAAAAGCAGACCCCATTGAAATGAGGTTTGCCTCTTCCACCTTTCCCCACAGCTAAAATTGTACATGACCTTATAAACACCATCATATAATTCAGCCATTTGAAGCAATCATAGCTACAAGACAAATTGCAGCTAGCATGGGTCAAGAGGTGAGGTACACAAGCCATGGTCAAGAATTAGACATAGAATCATAGAATGGCTTGGGTTGGAAAGGACCTTAAGATCATCCAGTTCCAGCCCCCTGCCATGGGTAAGGATGTCTCACCCTAGACCATGTCACCCAAGGCTCTGTCCAACCTGGTCTTGACACTGCCAGGGTTGAGGCATAAGATACAAAATGCATTGCAACTGCTGTCAAAAGTAAATCAAGCTACTTGGAGCCTGTCATGCTACCAAGCCAGGCTCTTCTGCTCCTTCAGTAGCAGTAATTGTACATCTGGCAGCAAGGATCTGAGCACAGAAGCAGCTCTCCAGCCATTGCAATTGTGCATGGTAGGATGCCAGAGCTGGCTGACCAGCTGGGAAACAGCAGGTTGTGCCAACAGGATCAAAGACTAATCTTTCTGAACACTGTGATATTACTACTCTTGAGCTCCAGGTTTTGGGGGCTCAGGATTTTCAGCTCTCTCCATCTGTTTGCCATCCTACCCACCTCCTTCCTCAGGCAACAAGCAAAATCACCCACAAAGAGCCAGTCTGTGGAGAATGAGGGGCTGGCAGCTGCAGACAAATCCCAGATTCTGTGGTTACAACAATTGGTTTTGGACCCCATCTGATCATAGAGGTAGCATTTGTTGAGACAGTGCTTTTCATAAGGGTTCCAAGGCTGCTCCAGACAGATGTCCTTCCTTGGCTGACAGGAAGAGGTTGACCACAGTGTTGCAGCAGACCTTGCTGGAGGTTGGTATGACATGGGAGCTGCAATCCATCACAGTGGAGAGAAGGCAGAATTCCTGTTTCATCTTACCTGTCAAGCTGAAAGCAGTTTTCAAAACATTTCCCAGAAAATTTTGCCTAAAGAAACTGGCAAAATAGGTAAAACAAAATGGAGTGGTGCCTGTGTTAGGGAACACTGCTCTGAGAAACTATCTCTTTGCAGGTACATATTCCAGCATTTCACAATTCAAGTGGAAGGAGAACTACCCAGGAGACTGCTGCAGAGACCTGGTACAAAGAGACTCCAGAGAGGAAACAGGCAGTTGTATCTTCCTAGATTACTTGATTTCTAGAGCTATTTGCAAAGGAGATGAAACGGGATCTGGGTGACTCTTCCCACCTGCGCAAGCTTTATGAGCAACTTCATTACTTCTCACTGCTTTACTCTTCTGTTGTCATTGAGAAACACCAGCAAAGCTTTGGCAATACTTAGTCCTCTATACACACTAAGAAAAGGCAGAAAGGAGTTCTCCTTCTAGAACAAGCCCTGACTCATGGTGGTAAGTCAGGCTATCATTCATTTTAGATTGCCTGATAGCTCTGAATCTCCAGCTTTGGATGGGTGCACAGATCCTTCCATTGGCAAGGGCCAGAGTTTAACTCTCTACACACTCATTAAATGCCATGACCTCCTAAAACCAGCATGAACCAGTAACTTGCACTGCCTTTAGGAGCTATAACTGATCATTGTCTTCAAAGTCTATGCTCTCCAAGTGCATCTGTTTGCATCAAAACTCAAAAAGTACTTAATATTTACAACTCATCATTTCTGCTTTGATTCTTCTCTGGCATCTCCGAATAAATACCTGATCCACCCAAAAACTGCCCAAATGCACCCACCCAAACTGACCCTATTGTGGCTCTGAGGGATTCCACTGCACTTCCATTTTGCTGGTGCTCTTGTGCCAGCTGCAATCGCAAGCTGCAAATTACATTTGAGAAGATGTGCAAATATTTTAGGTGCACAATCAGTATGCTGGAGATGACAAATTACAAAGTAGGAAAGGAATAGCTGGCCATAAAGCATGGCCTCAGTGCTGAATTAAGTAGTCTAATAAAGTGACAGCTACCATCATGCAACACAGAGTTCTGATTCACTCTGCCAGCAAGTCCATTATTTCAAAGAAACATTCATATGGTATTTATCTCGGCCTATTCATCAGCTCCCATCAAATCAAGAGTGTCCTTAAACTACGGATTCCTCACCCTTAAGATATAGCTGTGAAAATTATAAGGCAAAAGAGATGAAAGTTACATTACAGATAATGCAAAAACATGTACTAATTCTCTATGAACAGAGAACTTCCACTGCAGCTTTGAAAGCAGTGGTCTGCACATACCAAGCAGTGAATGACACATGTACAATGCATGTGGGGAAAGCACTTTGCAATGTTTTAATAAGTATTTTCCTATTAAATTTGATCCTGATTTTTAAAGCAATCATAGAACCATAAAATGGTTTGGCTTGGAAAGGACCTTAAGCCTCTCAATGGAAGGCTCCATCCATTTGCACCACCTGCAATCACTGTGCTTTGGGAAGTCTGCCCTTTGCAGCTTAACGTTCTCATCACTGCAGGAAGAAGCACAAGCAAAACTGGAGCTTTTTGCCTAGAGGTTTTTCCCAAAATCAGTCTATCTCTAGAAGCTGGTCCCTAAATTCCTTATCCTCCTCCTCAACCTTGGTTTTGGACAAAGACCAACCCCAATAGCCTTCGTTAGGGGACTGCCCATGCATTCCTCTGATAGACATTAGCTGAGCCTTGTATTTCCTTCTCCTATCTGCGCCAGCTGGTGCAGGTGAGGGCTTACTTTGTGGCCATCACTACATGACTTTTACATCTAGAAGTACTGAGGTGAGCAGTTAGATTCAGAGGTGTTGAAATGAGATGCAGAGAGACATCTGCCTTCACAATTTGATGGAGCATGGCATTATTCCCTTTCAAGTGTGAGAAAAGCAGATGGGTTTTGAAGTCTGCTCCTCTAATGGAGGAAAAGGTGCTGGAATGTAGCTGTTTTGAATTAGAAAGAATAAAACAGTAAAAATGAGTGTGAATGAATGATTGCCCTGTCTCCCTCCTACATAAAAATACCATTAGCTCCTTTCTTGTGCCTCATGTTATTTACTGACTAGGTTGCTGAGAAGCCTGTGTTCTCCACCCCGAGTGCTGCTGCTGAATGCAAAAATGCTTTATTCCAGAGGGTAGATTGAGGTAGGAGAGGCTCTCCCCAGCAGCAGTTAACACTGTTAGTGGAGTCAAGCATCAGCTTAATCTGCAGTGGCAGCAGGGAAACCAGTACCTGAAACTCTTCCAGGTCATTCAGTTCCAACCTCCTGCCATGGGCAGGGACACCTCACACTAGACCATGTCATCCAAAGCTCTGTCCAACCTGGCCTAGAACACTGCCAGGGATGGAGCATTCACAACTTCTCTGGGCACCCTGTGCCAGCACCTCAGCAACCTCACAGTAAAGAACTTCTTCCTTAGATCTAACCTGAACTCCCCCTGTTTCAGTGTGAACCCATCACCCCTTGTCCTATCACTACAGTCCCTGATGAAGAGTCCTTCTCCAGCATCCTTGTAGCCCCTTTCAGATACTGGAAGGCATCTCCCCACAGATGATCATGTTTCCTCCATGGGTGGTTACCCATGAGGCTTGTGGAGATGCAGAAAGCAAAGCAAATCTCATTGCACACAGGAATCTGCAATGTGAAAACCACATCAGCTCCACTATTCACCTATGTGAAGGCCACCTATGGAGGCCAAGCAACAACCCAGCTCCAACCAAAGCACGAAGCCTTGAAAAGCAGGCTCCTGACTCAAGCAACACAGACTTATTTATTTATAGAAATAGAAAGTTGAAAGCTTTTCAAAACATTTCTCAGTAAATAGGGCCTTAGGTTCCACTGAATGGTAAGGGAGCATAAGGAATAAACAGAGGTAGAGAGCCCTCGGGGAAAGAAAGAATAGTGAACATTAAATCTGTTTGTGAAAATGCTTTGCCTGTAAAATAATCTTTCAAGCACATTGGCAGCAATTTATGCAGCAAAACCCAACAACCTCAGGATCAGGCCATTTTGGGAAAGATAATTAAACAGGAGGTCAAAGCCCATCTGAAGAGGCAGGGATGGCAATTACTTAGCCTCCATGCTCAGTGGCAGCTGAGGGATGAATTTATACAGCAACCTCTCGGGCAGTTTCAGCTTCTATTCTCCTATTCCAGTGGCTTAAGCACTTCTAAACCAGCTAATATCTAATCTGCAGTGAAACAGTCTTTTCTCCTTGTAGCTGGGCTAAAAAGACAATCCAAAACACCTCCCAAACTGTGGGGAGCTGACGCTCCAAAACCTACCTAGGCCTTTGAGTTCCCCCATTCTGATCCAGGCTGTCATATTATATAGCCTGAGAAAACAGACACAGTCACCTTGATGCCCATCACTTTCCATCTGCACCTGGAGAAGCCAGCTAGATACAGTGTCCTTAATGACTTTTGTCATGGAAAAGCATGGATTTCTGTGCCCGGGCAGTTTAATAGAGGGGAGAGATACTAGAATGGAGAGATGTGGTGCCCAACAGATGAAGAGACACCCCAAAAGCACAGAAACCACCCCAGTTCTGGCCCCCATCAGCAGACTCTCATCTGCTTCTAGACACAAAGCATTTGCAGACTCACTGCTGATCTTGCTTTGAGCAAGAGATCGGTCTAGATACCATAGGTCCCCTTCCACAAGATCTCTCCTCTATGGTTACAAAGTGCCCAAATATGCCCAAAGAGGAGGAAAACCACCAGCAGAGGAGTGCTCAGCAGCAATCTGCTGTTTGCCGACTAGAAAGGGAGATAATGAAATCACTGAAATAACAGTGGGGATATTTGGAACCCTATTTGGAGGCCTCAGGACTGGGTGTTGCGGCTCTTCATGGAGGTGTAATAATGCAACACCTTTTTGTATCACATAAAGACATTTACTTTGAATCAGTCCATGTTACCAAGCCAGACTCTTAACATTTGCCTTATTCCCAAGAAACATTCGGCTTCCCCCCACAACAGTCACATACATCACAGCTTTGATCCCAAGCGGAATGAGTGCAAGATAGATGCTTCCCTGATGGTTGATAATGAAGGCTCAGGTGTGAGCACTGGGCATCAGGTAATGCTTGCTGCTGAATAGGCTGCCTACTGTAGGGCCGTAGACCAGAACACTTGACCTCCTCTTGTTCAAGGCACCTGCATTACTCCCGGATGCAAGCCTCACTGTGTGTTGCCAGTCAAGAAGACAAACCCATGAACACCAGCCTCTGCAGAGCACCAAAGTGAAGTGGTGTTATGCCAAAAAAGGCAGGATGATTCAGAGTTGCTTTTAAATTACAGGGTTCCTTCAAAGTGGCAGCCATCTGCAGTCACACAAGCTGCAAGACAAGTGCCTAAGGGAGACAACTCAGTTTCTTGACTAAATGAAGTGGAAGAGGCACCTTATTTGCTCTCACCCGCTCTAATTGCTGCTGTTTCCATCAATTTTGGGGCATGAATGTTGAATAAGAAAGTTCCTATTTTAAACCCATACTTGGTTCACTTGTGCAAAGCCAATGGGAAAGAGAAACAAAAAGTTTAATCTAAAGCTTTGATCCTGCAGATTCCTGGAGATGCCTTGGTGGAATAGGTTTCCATCTCTGTGATGTGCTGAAGCCACACAATTTTCCCAGGCTCTTAGATTTCAGGTTCGAAAGAAGTGGGGACAACCTCTGGGTTTGGATTCATTCCTGGGTCTCCTTCCCTTGTACAGGGTGAAAGAATTGCTTTGAACCTCCAGCCTAAAGTGCATAAAGGTCTTCCCAATGCATCATCTCTTTAATTCCACATCAATGCTAAATGCATCTAGAATTCTCCATCAGTGGTCCTTGGCCATGACCTCTGTTATTGTCCCAGTGACCATTCACTGATATTTCTTATGTGAAGACTCTTCTCTTGAGCTTCCAAGATCTCATTAGAGCTTTATTTGCTATACTGAAAAGCTTCCCCTTACAATATTTTGTTCCAGATGTGGAAAGTTAAGGCTTGCCTTGATTAACACCAATGTGTTATTCTAATAGTTAAGCCAATTGCTCAGGTTTCTCACAATGAGACATGTCAATCAATCCTATTGTTTTGGTTAAGTCTTCTTAAAAGGGACCCCAATTAACCCCAACCCATTTTGAACTTCTGACCTGGACACGCTTGGAGTATAGTAAGTACATTTAGTGTCCTTCCCAGTCTATATGTGCTCAAGAACCACTAATATTTTAGCTATAGGGGAATCATATTCAGCATATTTGCCCTCTGGCCATTGTTTGCCATCTCTCACCACATGGCACTATCTCAACCTGTGCACTGGAATCTCATTGCCAGTGCTATTCCCAGTCAACTGGAAAATATCATGGAAAGAGAGAAGGGAATGAGCTCTCGAGCACTCACAGCAACAGCAGCTGACAGGGATCATTTTGAGGACCATTAGTTAGGCAATTTTAAATCCATCTAATACACACAATATTAATTTTCTCACTATTTACTCCACACAAAGGGCTCTGCAGTAGCAAATTACGTGTCTTGCAGAAGCCTATGCATATTCTGTTGTATCAAAGCATCTTAACCAACCAACCTTGTAATCTCACCCCAAATAGACTATATCAGACGCCTTCAGCAAGATATCCTTTAAGCCATAGTGATAGGAGCAAAGGAGATTTTTCCTCTCATAACTCACCATTCATACTAAGAGTCCATAAAATCTGTGATTCTCTGCATACATTCAAAACCCAGCTCATTTAGTCACTTTTTATTCTCCTTCACTCTGCCATCACTATTTTATTTGCATTAGCTTGAAGCATAAACACCAAAGACTTAAAAACATCCCTATTCACAGCAGGTAAGAAAAAAAAGGAAAAAAGAGAGAAAAGACAGAGAAGAAAACAGCAACAAGAAATAACTCTTTCCCTCTGCATCTAAACTCATTTTTATTTCAAAGCACTGCCTGTTTTCTGCTATTAAATGTACCACAGGGCGTACAGGGTAGCAGACTACAGAGATCTGCCAGAACCATTCTGTGAATGTAAAGGAAAGAAATGGCTGACAAATTATTCACACACTGAGCATCAGCAGAAGGAGGACGCATCAGATTGCGGTTAAAAACAATGGAGAGAAACCAGGTTTAATTGTGGCTCTGCACAGGCTGCCTTCTCAGAAGGGCTTGGTTTAGCTCAAAGTTTCCTCTTATTAGAAAGGATTCCTCAGCAAGGAGATTCACTGAACGTTAATCAGGGATGTCAGGTCCTGCAGAACATTTGCATACCTTCAGGTCTGTGAGGAAATGCTACAGAAAGACCCCCACACAAAGAAGTCTTTGATCAGCCTCTAACTCTGCTTCGACTCCTAGAGGTGAATCAGCAGCTCTCTGAGCATTTCATTTCTGCAGCAGAGGACCAAAGGCCTCAAAGATATGCAATCAGCTCCTCTAAAAGATCAGAAGTAAAAGACTGAGGGGCTCTGGGGCTAGCTGCAAAATCAAAGAGATGTGTTCCCGTTTTGCTTCTGTTTCATTCTGCAATCACTGTCTGGGACTTGGACCACTTGTACAGTTGGCAGTAGGTCTTTCCACCCAAGAGGCTTTCTGTTTAATGAGCCTAGGGCAGAAGCCTGGATAAGCCTTGAGCTTGGTGGTCATAGGTATAGTTCTGTCCCTTCCCACCCCAGTCCCAGGTTGTGTACTGTCCCATCCAGTTGCTTTTAACAAGTTTTGCTTTTAAGCTTCTTTTGATTCCTTCACCTCCTGTCGCCCATCCCCACTGCTACTGGGCAATTCCCAGACTCTTCTCTTTCTCTGAGGAGAAGAACCTGTCTCTAAATTCGAGTCCAGATTAAGGATAACAAGAAGGGATTAAGGATAACAAGAAGGGATTCTATATTGCAAATGAAAGACAGACCAGGGACAACATAAGCCCCTCCAGAAGCTATCAGCAGAACTGGCTACACAGGATTTGGAGAAGGCTGAGGTTCTGAACCACTTCTTTACCTTGGTCTTCAGTGGCAAAGGCTCTGACTGCACCACCCAAGTCTTGGAAGTCAGACGCAGGGACTGTGAGAATGAAGACCTTGGGCTCACCCTTGGAGAGGATCTGGTTCGAGACCATTGTAAGAACCTGAATGTGCACAAGTCCATGGGACCGGATGAAATCCATCCTCGGGTCCTGAAGGAGCTGGCGAGTGAATTTGCTAAGCCACTGGCCATCATATTTGAGAGATCATGGCAGTCAGGTGAAGTTCCCGAACTGGAATTGGCACTGGAATGGGTTGGCCAGGGAGGTTGTGAGTGCTCCATCCCTGGCAGTGTTCAAGGCCAGGTTGGATGAAGCCTTGGGTGGCATGGTTTAGTGTGAGGTGTCCCTGCTTATGGCGGTTGGAACTNGTTGGCCAGGGAGGTTGTGAGTGCTCCATCCCTGGCAGTGTTCAAGGCCAGGTTGGATGAAGCCTTGGGTGGCATGGTTTAGTGTGAGGTGTCCCTGCTTATGGCAGGGGGGTTGGAACTAGATGATCTTAAGGTCCTTTCCAACCCTAACTATTCCATGATTCTATGATTTATGATGACTGCTTTATACTCTGCTATAACATCACTGCTCCTTTCCTCCTGCAGAACACAGAATTCAGGTTAAAAAATGCCAACCAACAGCAGTAAATCCCAACCAGATTTTGTGTCAGTCTTGCATAGTCTCCAGCCTTCGGGCTATGCACATACTGGCAAGCTGTAGATCTGCTCTTTTCTGTAGATATGCATCTTGCACTGCTTAAGAGGAAACCAGAGGGAAAAACTGATATGGAAAAAAAAAACAAAGGTCTTCACCAAGCTCAGCTTGTTTAGGTCTCTACGGAGCCTGTGCTGGGGAAGGTGTTACTAAGGTTTAACTCTGACTAAATTATCTTCTGGAAGGCTTAAATTCCTTCTCCAGATAAAGAGAAATCTTCCCCATGCAGGACCACTGTTCAGTGGTGCTGGTTATGCAGGAAGCTGCCTGCAGAAGGAACCCACAACCAGACCTTTCCATGTTGGAGCATCCAGGGAGAGGTCTGCTCCCAAAAGACAGGGCTGGGAATATGGGGCCTGTGTCTGCAGTTCTCACTGTCCCTAACTGGGAGCAAGTCAAATCCCAGTTCTATGTGATACTTAAAGTTCCTAGAGGTGGGATGTTACGCATGAATGCCAGGGATACAGCAGGTTCCCTGCAATACATTTCATACCCAAATAACTCCTTTCACTTCTGGTACATTCAAGTTTAGTGGCACACACTGCAATTTGTTTGCCTCTGATGAGCTTGTCACTGTTTAGAGCAACAATGAAGACACAAATGGCATTTAGAACTTCCACTCGGTAGATTAGAGGTATTAATTAAAACTCATTTGATTTCAGGCACAATAAATTGTTTTCCTTCATTCTGCCATCAACAGTTTTGGTGCCACCTTATCCTTTGCAATGAAGCCCAACTGCAGCAGCCCTTTTAGCTGAGGGCTCAACTAAAAGAGAAGCACCAGAGAGGGGAAGAATACAAGGCAGAGGGGATGGCTTCACAGGCTGAAGTAGCAGACTCAAGAAGGAGGGTTGAATGTACATTGTGCAAATGAAATTAAGAGGCTGAGGTGAAGACAAGGTGTACTACCTAGCTTTAGATTTACTTATCTATGAGACTGCACACTTGTGAGAAAGTCCTGCCTCATTTAATGGGTAATATTTCCTTTTATCAAGCTCCTTATTGCTCCATGTCCCAGAAATTTTCACTGACAATTCAGTTATACATGGTAGCTTTAATGCATGATGGGAACAGACTGTGCCCTGTACAGACCCTCCAAAAACACTGCTGGTCTTACTGGAACAGGCTGCCTAAAGAAGTGGCAAATGCTCCAATCCTGGCAGTGTTCAAGGCCAGGTTGGACAGAGCCTTGGGTGACAAGGTCTAGTGTGAGGTGTCCCTGCCCATGGCAGGGGTTGGAACTGGATGATCTTAAGGTCCTTTCCAACACTAACTATTCTATGGTTCTATTATTCTATGATAATGGGGCATCAGCCTGAAAGAAGAGTCCAGGAGCTGGATTAACTCTCTAGAAAACCAGAGCTCTCTAATCTGGCTATGGCACTCTTTCATTGCACTGTCATGGGCAGGCTCTACTGGCTCCATCTCTCCTTCCATTTTCCTGTGGGTTCTTGGTGGAGAGGTTTTCTCTCCCTGTACATTGGTACAGATGACCACTGTGAAGCCTTTATTTCCACTGAACTCTGCGTTCATTCAGGAGTGCACACACACACACAAACAAAGGACTTTCCCATAAGAATCACTTTACTACTAAGTCATTAAAACAACCTAGCATGGTCCTTCCAGCTATAGTTAACCCAACGGCCTTTGCAGAATATAACTTTGCAGATATTTACCAATGAGACAATTTTCTTTGGGAACACACATTTCAAATGAAGGTTTTCACCATTCCTCTCTTCCCAGGAGTTACCAGGCACCTCCCAAGGCAAAGCAATGCCAGCCCCATATGCACTCATGATTCAGGGGTTCTTTTCCAGCTGACAACATGATAGAGATTAAGTCTGAAATTGTATTTGATGGTCACTGTTCCCTTCACCACTTTTCACTACAGTGTAGAGAATAATGTTGAAGATTTAAAGCTTTTTTTTACTGGTTTTCAAAAGAAATAAATAGTACATGCAGTTCAAGCCAAGCAGGGGGAGATAAAGTTTCCTCACATTTCCCTAACCTCAAGTTATTATCTCTACTGAGATTACAGCAGCTGTTTGCTGCACAGCTAAAGCAAGGGAAAACCAAAACTTAAAATAGGACAATAAGCACCCAAGGGCCCCATGTAGAATCACAGAGTGGTTTGGGCTGGAAGGGATCTTAAAACTCATCCAGTTCCAACCCCCTGCCATGGGCAGGGACACCTCACACTAAACCATGTCACCCAAAGCTCTGTCCAACCTGGCCTTGAACACTGACAGGGATTGAGCATTTGCCACTTCTCTGGGCACCCTGTGTCAGTGCCTCAGCACCCTCACAGTAAAGAACCTCCTCCTTAGATCTAACCTGAACTTCCCCTGTTTCAGTTTGAACCCATCACCCCTTGTTCTGTCACTACAGTCCCTGGTGAAGAGCCCCTCCCCAGCATCCTTGTAGTCCCCTTCAGACACTGGAAGCTGCTTTGAGGTCTCCATGCAGCTTCTCTTCTCCAGGCTGAACAGCTCCAACTTTCTTCGAGTTGCAACTGCATAGATCTGCCTAGCAATCTACCATTGCTCCTATCAGGTCAGGCCATGATAAAGAACCACAAAGAAGATTTAAATGAAACAAAGGAAACATTTAGGGAAACAAAATCAAATCACATTTTTAGCTGTACTATATAGAAAACAGAGGTGCCAATCATTGTTCCAAACACTGTAATCTGACTTGAAGGCCCTCTTTAGAAATGGCATTTGCTCTTTGGTTTTAATCAAATGGATTGCTTTCCTCTTTAGAATGAGGATGAGCCTTTGAACATTGCTGCAGAGCAGAGATGCTGTTAATAAATCATAGAATCATAGAATGGTGTGGGTTAGAAAGGACCTTAAGATCATCTAGTTCCTACCCCCTGCCATGGGCAGGGATGCCTCACCCTAGACCATATCACCCAAGGCTCTGTCCAACCTGGCCTTGAACACTGCCAGAGATGGAGCATTCACAGCTTCCCTGGGCAAAATAAGTATTTAAAGACTCAGAGCTCGAAGTGGAAGGCAGGATTTGCTGGGTAAGCTTTCACTTTCCTTAAACTGTTTGGTCACCATTAAAATCGAAAATCTTCATTTTATGATGATGATTGCTCAAAGATGTCCATTCACGTAAACCACGACAGGCCCCAACAAACCAGGGAGCCAGGAAGGTAGTCCATAAATAATCGCCTTGGGAATAAACTTCTGGGAACTGGACATAGCCCAGATCAGATTTTCAAGTGTGTCGTAAATTACCCACAGCTGGGGCACAGGAGAAAAATATTTACAAGCACTAAGCTTCATTCACCTCTCATTAGTATTTTAAGCCTAGAGCAGGCAATGCAAAGTCCCAAGGTTCAGTTGTGTTTGCCTTCAGCCACAGGGCGTTGTTTATTCCTGTGGTAGCACAGCAGCCTTGTCCCCTGGCCTGCACTGATGCAAACATCCATAATAACCAGAAGCATCTTCTGAATTTCCTATTATAGAATCATAGAACAGCTAGAGATCTTAAGGATAGGACCTTAGAATCCTCTAGTTCCAAGTCTGAATGATTGCTTATGATTAAGGATGGCTTAAGATTAATCTGACTTGAGTAGCACTATGATAGCTAATGCTAGAGAACAGAATTGTATGGGAGGAGATAAGGGAGAAAGGAAAAGGGAGCGATTGCATCTCCTGAAGAGGATACAGATCTCCTCCTTAAAGCAGCAGAGTAGTGGCTATGTGGGATAATAAGCACTAATTTAGGTACCACTTTGTACCATGGTTGTTTAGGTCCAACACAGGTGACCAAGCAGCTCCTGGGGAGGTTGATTCCAGTCGCTTGTGCACGGTACAAATAGGCTTATTTAAAAGCTCATAGACTCCCATAAAAGCTCATAGGCTTTTATGGATTAGTGCCTGAACTCCCCTAAAGTCTCAACTCTATGCTAGCTAGTCCTGCTAGCTGCTTTCTTACTAGCCTGGATTTATCCAAGAACTGGGATACCAGTGCTATCACAGCTCCGGACTCCCAGCCACAGAGTTCTGCAGCAAGGCAGCCCAATGAGAGAAGGCTGAACTCACAGCCCCATTACAGTCAATGATGCATCAAGGGGCAGCACAATTTGGCCCTAAATCTACAAGAAGACCCAAGACAAAGTCAGTACTTGAACAACTTGAGCAAGATGTATTGTGTTTCCATCTTGCATTCCCTGTACTTAGCTCTCAAAACCTTGCAGAGACACTCTCAGGCCCATATTCAGTTATGGGAAGAGCATCCGTAGCATCTTCCTGTCAAATCAGGATTCATAGCTGGAAGCTGTGATGCTTCTTAGAAGGAGCACACATCACAAACTCTTCATGTTCCCATAGCTGTCAAGATAAAAAGCTGATGCGAAGAAGCATCCATCAAAACCCCTCGGGAGATGCTTTTTGTGATTTTTGAGATAATCCTTTGCAATTCCAAATTAGGATCTAAGCCTGAGCTGTGGAACTCACGCATTTTTTCAGAGATGAGCCTAATTTAGGAGTGTGTCATGTATTAGACATCGCATCTTTTAACTGGTTGTATTGCCATGCATGTGAGAGATTTCATTTGATTTATGAAGTTTACAATCTGCTTCAACTCACACAGCATATTCATTATCATACAACCCTAACTGCAAAGAGTGCTAGCTAGAGCAAGACGGAGAATTTGCCTAAGGTAGGATAGGAATGCTGCTTTTTTGAGATGACTTTGTATTAGTTCAAATGCAAAACATTCATTAAAGCTGAATTTAGCAACTTAAAGTTCAATCAGTGCAAATCTGATGAAGCACTGTTGCATTCTGTACAATCACCTCAGGTTCTAGCCCTCATCTGCCCCTTTGCATCCGTCCTGTTATTGCTCTCAACATCTGAACAAAGCATCAGCAGATGGAGCAATGGGTTTGATGGAGGAAACACCTTTCAGAGCTCTGTTTCAAAGCAACCTCCAGAACTCACATTCACATCAGCAAGCCTGGGGCAGGACAAGCCTCTATCCCACACACGTGTCTGGGCTATGACAGGGGTTGTGTCATCTCATGCCAAGTCACAGTGGCAAGCTAGCTTTTGGGCTTACATTTTATCTAGTTCTCGCTCCTTACAATGATGTCTGAGCTTGGTGATTAACCTGACCCATCCAAACCTGCAAGAGCTGCTGTCTCCTCTGAGCTTTGTTTCATTGCTTTATCCAGAGGTTGAAGTAGAGATGACAAAGTCTGAACTTAGAGCAGCTTCAGCAGCCTGGTGCATCTATCTGTGTTCGCACTCTCTGCAAAGACAATGACCAAATGAAATCCAAATTTCCTTTAAATCTGGCCTATTTTAAACCAAAAAAGACGTTAAAGCTGCTCCTGTGAAACATGCTGCTCCATGAATTAGTAATTGTGTTTACCTTCTACACTGGGAATTCATTGCCTGTGTTTCTGTTTCTTGCTGCCACTCAACACAAGGAGCTTTCATTCGGATGAGACTGTTTCAAAGCACTTTTACACCCGTGCGGAGTCAGGGACTGATTTACTTTCTGACAGTTATTTACTTCCAGTAAATATTTCACAGCCACAGGATCTCCCAGATGAAAGCAGAGTTTGCTCCGTGCTCCTGCTCAGGGGTCTAATTAAAAACTGAATAAAATGCAAAGAATGGATCTTAAGTGCTACCTGCGATGGATGTATCTGGAGGGAATTCAGGAAGGGGATGTTGTTCCTTGGGACAAGTGTTGAAGTCTCTGCATAAGAGCAGAAAAAAATAACCAATATGGGAACTGAAAGCCCTAAGACTGATATAAGAGGAATAGGGAAGAGGTTTTCAGAGCCAACACAGCTCCTGCAAACATCAGCGGCATCTCCCTGTGCCTGCTATCCCCCGAGCCCAGAGCCAAGGGGACAAGGCTTCTTCATCACACCCATGTCATATCCTTACCTGGGGTAGGTCACTAACACCACTGACCTCCTCATACACCACAGTAACTCCAGAGACTATGGGACTTGTAACAGAACCAGTGCTTTCTCCTGTGTGTTAATCATTACAACAGAATGATAGGCACTGCAAAGGACTCCCTGTCTGTGCTGCCTCTGTATTTGGATAACTTCCCACAATCACTGCTCCAGGAAAAGCCAAGAGACTTCAAAGTAATCAAATAAAGAAGGAAAAGAAAATAAATATCAAGCATTACTTTCCCTGGCTTCTTTTTCCCCCCTTTTTCTTTCAGAAATAGTTTGTTTGCTGTTGGTTAAGGAAAGATTATTTACCACACTGTCTACAGGGCAAGGGCAAATTACAATTTGCTGAAGGTTTTGAGTGAGGATTTTTCACTTAGAAGAGTGCATTTGGAGACAAGGGAGATTATGAACAATCCTTTAACAAGATCCTCAAGCCATCAGGCTACTTAACATTATTGATCAGTGCAGGCAAAGCACATTTTAAAGGAATCTATCAGATTAAAATGGAAATTGCTTTCTTGGTCTGACTTCTCATAAACTTCATTTCCCCTTGCAGCAGAAAGCTTCTCCAATCCAAAAGACAGCCAGATCCCAAACATGAGGCAGTAGCATTAATGGGAACACGTTGCATCCCTGTTACCTCCTTCTGCCTTTGACACAAATACATTCTTAGCAACTACATGTGTGTGACAGTTCCAATAAAAATGGGATATTTCAACAAGGAAAGGCCCCAGACCTAACAACTCCAACCAAAAGAGCCATCTCCCAGCAGCGCATTGCCACAGAAAGCCTTTGTAATAGGAAGAAACATGACTTGGGGATGTATTTTCCAGTACCTAAAGGGAACCTACAGGAAACCTGGAGAGGGGCTCTGAACAAGGGCCTGTAGGGACAGGCCAAGGGGAATGACTTTAAGCTGCCAGAACAGGGATGAGCTCTTAGGCAGAAGCTGTTCCCTGTGAGGGTGCTGAGGCGCTGGCACAGGGTGCCCAGAGAAGCTGTGGCTGCCCCATCGCTGGCAGTGTTCAAGGCCAGGTTGGACACAGGGGCTTGGAGCAAGCTGCTCCAGTGGAAGGTGTCCCTGGCCATGGCAGGGGTTGGAGCTGGAGGAGCTTTGAGGTCACTTCCAATACAAACCAGGCTGGGGTTCTGTGATTCTATGATTTTGAATAGCCTGTGTTTGAGAACATAGAAGACTAAGTCAAAATATACCCAGATCTGATTGATATCACCCACCTAAATGGCTTTAATTTCCAAAGTGCCCATGGTGGGAGAAAATCCCCAATTCTGGGGATTTTGTTGGCAAAGAAACACTTTGCTTTCAAATTCGTGCTCCAGAAGTTGATAGCAATAGTAGCAAACAATAGAAATAATTTGTATTAACAGCTTTGTTTATTCTACAGATGCTGGTGTTTTCTGTGAAGATTAATTAGCAGTAATGTTGCAAATACTATTACAAGTGAAATATGCACCATAAACCCAAAGTAATTTGAATGACCTATGTTCTGAAGTAAAATATTTATAGTAGTGGGATCCTAATTATCCTTTGTTATGGCAGGCCATTCTCTACACTTCTCTTTATTGATAGGAGATGTATTGTTTCAGCATCTTAGCTCAATTTATTGTCTAACATTTGCATTTGCTCACACACAGAAAATGAGAGATGATCATCAACACCTTCACTTTGCATCCAATTTACATCGACAGCGCATTACCTCATCCTAACTCATTTATCTGCCACAGAAATTTGATAACAAAAGCTCCTGTCAGTGATGAATAAAGATCATTTCCAATGGAACAAGAAGGAACAATATGAATGATAGGTTCCAGGACCTTTTGTTTTCTCAGGAAAGGGAAAATAAAGGATTCTTTCCACCTTGGCAACATGGATCTCGCAAAGCTGTAACTTGCATTCAGCATCTTCTATTTACCTGCAGCTGATGGGTCTTTTCTGCATACAAAAGTAACTTGTGCAGCCATAAACGCCTCTTCCATTTGCTTCACAAAAGAACATTTTTTAATCTTTAGGACTGAATGCACAGGATTTACGAAGCTCCAGCAAACACTTGAACAACTACCTAAGGGCTACTGGAGCCTCATAGCAGCTAACAGCTCTCCAGCCTGCAAGACACAGGCACATCCAACACAGGGCATACTCCGCACCTCACTGGGTGGCACAGACCTGCTTGTGAGCACTCACGGTGCCATGAAACACACTGCAGGGTCCTTGTGCATTGACAGCACCTTGCTTTGCTGGGTGAAACCTGCCAGCTCCCATCTACAAGCTCTTCCACCGCAACAAGCCATCAGATCCTGTGCACCTCTTGCTGCTGCTCTTAAGCACAGTATTAGATCTAAGTCAACACTGAAAGGAACAACACCACTAGCACAGTCAGAAATGGGGTTCTGCTTTAAAATGCCTCTATCTAAGAGCTTTGGGTAGCTGGGGCAGAGCACTGCGAGCCCCAGATGTGCATGGGCGCAATGATGGATTTCAGCTCTGCCTTGTGCACAGGGAGAAGCAGAAACTGAGAAGCAGGTTTGAGGACCAGGTCGTCAGAAGAAAGCCCCCAGGGTGAAATGAATTATTTTGGCCTACTTTTGGTACAACTGCTCAAGGAAGCGGGGTTTGTGTGTGTGTGTGTGTGAGGGGGAGAGATTTCTGACCTTTCCAGAAGTGAATGCTTCATTTATTCCTTTACAATATTCAGTACTTTCCCAAAAGCAATTACTTGCTGTGAAACAGCTCTTCAGATTGAGGGAAAGTCAGAAGAGATGAAGAAACAGGGTTTAAAAGATACAAGTAACCCACTGTTAAATTCAAATGGTTTCATATGAAAACCCATTCTTTCTTTTCTGTATGAAAACCTGCTTTTTTTCCTGACTAATTTCCCCTATCTTCTCTCCTTTTCAGTCTGCTCTTTGGTCAGAGTGAATCAGGAGAAGCTTATAAACCTGCCCTAAACAAAAGCTACCCTGCAGCCAGGAACCAGCACTCTATCAGGACATCCCTATGCCAGCCCTTTGTCCAAGCCACCAAGTAGCAGGTTCCTTCCTCAATCTCCATGTGTTTCCAGGATTTACCCCAGCAGATCTGGATAATGGACCATTAGTCTCACCCCACTTCATCCAGGTTTTTAATTAGATACTCCACACATTAGATAACCCACACAACGCAAGAGATTGTGTTTGCTGACACAGCCCTGCTCCAAGAGTGCCTATTGTCCCAGAGGAAACATCATCTATAGGATTGTCTCCAAGGGAATTGTGCCTGCTCTTTTGGACAAAACATGGATTATGCTGAAGCCTTTGGGAACACTACTGTGGACTTTCTCATGGCCAGCAACATCACCTGGATAGGAATGGGAATTCCAGTGCTTTAAAGAGGGTCACTGAAGCCAAATTGATTTATTGTGCCAAGCTCAACCCCCAAACACGGTAGCAATGCCCTACAGGGCAGAAGATGAGCCCAAGGACTGCAATTACCTTGTACACGGACATGCCTCTTCCACTAACACCCACTTCAAGCTTCAGCAATGGCACACCTGGCGACCTTCAATTAAAGGGTTACCCAGAGTCAATAAACAACCACTTGCACTTTGGAACTATTGACTGAACTCCATCACCCGGACAATCTGTTAGCGAGCAGTTTGGGCAGTGGGAAGATGGCAAAGATCCCCCTCGTACTCCTCATCTGGCTTCTGGGAGCTTGTCTTGGTGCCGAAAGTACAGGTGGGTTCCTTTAAAACCTATTGAATGCTTCACTTTTAGGTGCAGGGGGTACTGGCACAGTTTGTCACTGGGTAGTGGGACAGCTTGTGTTGTCTCATGAGACAAGAGGTTGGAGGGACTTCTGCGTTTCATAGCACCTTTCTCTAAAGCTCTGGTTCTTTTCTTGCGGATGAAACAATAGTTCTTGTGTTGATCTTCCTCAGAAAGTGTCACAGGGATGAATTTATAAGAATAGGATTCTTCTTACTTTTTTTTTTTTTTTTTTTT
>NDXB01006523.1:0-10844 GCA_002631895.1 Agapornis roseicollis | reverse complement strand
AATTTGTTTTTTTTTTTTTTTTTTTTTTTTTTTTTTTTTTCCCAGTTTTTAAGCTGGATTCAGCCATTTTAGAAGGCACATTAAACATTAAAAAGGGGAGAGCATTGCTGATGGAGTAACATCCACAGCTCTGCATGTGCCATCGCTTTGTCCTGGAGTACAAACAAGTGCTCACATCCATAATACAGCCAATGGATTTGCCACTGTGAGAGCTGTTTAAAGCCAAACCCAGCGTGAATTTAACAAAGGCTGTGAGATGCAGCCAAAACCATAGACAAGGTAGAGTAGTTGATGGATGTGGGCAATCATACATAGTAATGCAGGCTGTTGCTTGATTTATCTGTAGCAGCAACGTTTCCAACAGAGGACAGTTCACATCCAGAGTGAGTAGTTGCTTAGTGCAAGGTCTTTCTTCTTTCATTAAAACATGGCAAAGAGCAGGTTAAAAAACGTGGTCTTTGCCCAAAATGTTGGCTTAGCAACGAAGAGTGAGCAGAGCCTCATATTGGTACCATCACCCGGGTGAACCTGCTAGAAAATATCACACTCAGCTGTCAGAACAGGTCTGTCCCCCAGGCCAGAACCCCACCAGACTGTCCCAAATACTGGTTCAGAAGTTGCTATGTCATGTGTGAGTATATTCCTGGTGTGAGAATGGCTTCCAGCCAGGGTAAGTACAATGCATGTGAGCCCATGAGCCCGCAACCTTCAGTTCAAATCCAGTTCTGCTTGTAAAACAGCATATGGGGTCAGAAAGCAATAGAGAAAGCCTATAGAGATGTCAAGGAGGTGAAGCTGCTTTCATTAAGAGGAGTTCTCTCCATTAACCACATTAATTGCAGTCAATGCCTGGCACATCTCCCTGGGAAGAGATGAAGGAGATGGTCTAATGCAGCTCCTCAGTTCACACAGGAGGATGTGTGGATGCTCTGAGCCTCTTCTCCAAGCTGGAGGCAGCAGCCCATGCCTTTGGGAGAAAGAGATGGGTCTCCTCCAGCAAGGGTATACCCCCTCAATACCTCCATGCTCTCAGACAGTCTTGGGGGGTCTATATGCATGTAAGCCACAACACTGCAGCTGGGAGGGGACCAGTCATCACACAGGGGCTGCAGTGATTGAAACTAGCTTGGCTTCTTCAGAAGTCAGAGCTTTGCCCACCAATATCTATTGTCAAGCAACCAGATTAAGGTCAGGATCTTAATGCAGTCCAGTTTTAACCAAAACCATACCAGCATGCGGAAGGCAGAGGTGTAAGATTCCTGTATGAGGATTAAAACCATTGCAAAAACTATTAGTTCAGTCTCTTGCAGAGAGATCTTTAGGTGGTGGAGCTGGTTACACCATCAAGACAATGTGTAAATCACAGCAACCTGCTTGGGGGTCATCAGATCTCACCAAAACTGACACTATGTGGGTACAGAGAGGCTGGGATCTGCTCTGGATCAAGAGCAGAAGCTGGCCATGAGAAGGAATGAGCCCTTGCCTCTCAAAGTCCATGCTCTCCTTAACCCTCAGAGGAACCAGGCTCAGCCACAGGTACCTGAACCCCTTCTAGCACAGAGCCCCCAAAGGAGGCTCCGTATCCTGTGTATCCGCCATCAGCTGCAAGACTTGCTGCTCTACAGTGCCATCTGGTGACAAAAAGAGACATGGCTGCGAGCACTAAGGGAGGTGGAGAGCGAGGAGAGGCTGGGGAGGCAAAGCAAGAAGCTGCTGCGAGTGAATTACGTCGTTTGAGAGCGGTGGGATGGGGGAAAAGCGCTCAGCAGGGATGGAGGGCTCCAAGAGGTGGGTTAGGAAGGACCCAGAGAAGATGCTGACTTTGCTGATGGGGTGTGTGACCCTGTCTGGACAGCATTCATGGTATAGGAGCACAATGGGGCTGCACATCCTTGTGCCCCTCACCAGACAGCCACCATGGGAATGCTGGTGGCCACCATCTAGATGGGACATCCCATCTAGACTTGGGGTCCCTGGTGGTGGTTTCTGCCCAGCAGCTTGGCCAGCAAGTGGAAGGTGGATGCATAGCATCCCATTGACATAACACGGCCCAGGGGGTGAGGAAGGCTCATGTCACCCCTTCTGCCATCAGGAAACAGTGGTACCCAGGCATGTGAGGAGCACAGAAAGAAGCAAATGACCCTGGCTTCCAAATGGCCTTTCACACACAAACAGGCAGAGACAAAGCAGGACAATTTCTGTGTCTAAGCAAGACCTTCTTAAACAGCATCATGAAAGAGCCTATCCTTTCACCCTCTCAAACAGATTATTCCAATCTGTGCATCTATGACAGGAGATACACCACCTGCTTTAGGGTATATAAGCATCAAACATCAGCACTCCCAATCACACCTTTACCATCAGCCATTTCTATCGACTGCTTTAACCCTTGGTTCTCCAGATTTGATCCTAAAGTTAAACACTACAGAAAGCTCATGTAGATGGTAGCACCCCTGAAACATCCCCACCCATGGGGCAACAAAGGAGTGAACACATGAAAAGGACCTTCCTTTGGGGAGAACAGAGCCCTGACAGCACATCACTGCTGCATCACACAGTGTGTGCTCCTTTCTAGCCCCTATTTCTTTTCAAATCACAGTCTTCATTGACAACAAAGAGGCCAACTCGGTTCTGCAGAGGCAAAGGAGAGCCAATTCAAACAGACTGGAAGAGGTTATTCCTGGGAACCTCGAGAGAGAATGCATAGAGGAAAAATGCAGCTTTGAAGAAGCCCGGGAAGTGTTTGAGAACACAGAGAAAACAGTGAGTATCACTGATGCAGAATGACAATACCCTGCTCCCTTCACCTCTATGAGCCTTTCAGGGGAGGGGAAGGAGTGAACAGCAAAGGGAAAACCTGCCAGGGCCAAGTGCAGATGTACTGTGGTTTAATGTCACTTGTGATTCATCTGTTGGGCTGGAAACTGCTTTAGAGGGATGTTGGTCACCACTGGCATCATGGAGGTAGCTGGTTTCCTGCAAGTCTTTTGCTTTAGAGTCATCCTTTTATGAAATCAGTGCCCAGGAATTAGAAATCAAAAGAATCTTTTCTTCTTTTCCCTTTCAGATGGAGTTTTGGAAAACATACATTGGTAAGAAAACATACCATTACTTTCTTTCTACTCAAATGCATTGTATTCATCTCTTGGTGCTACTTGTGCACACAATGCATATGTTATCCCAAAGCTAGTCAGAGTCATGCACCCTAAATCCTGCAGGCAGCCATTTGTACACAACCCAAATACCTAATGTTTTCTTTGTTCAAGCATGGGTTTCAGAATAAACTTCAGAGAATCAAACCAGTTCACACAGAGCACTGCATCTGTTGAGTCCAGGTCACACTCTCGGGTTTCTAGTTTCAGCCCTGCTATAGACTAAAACAGGAGAGCAATAATTGAGAGCCCTTCAGCAAACAGCAAATGCTGTTCCCAAGCAGAGCTCTCCAGATAAGACAGAGCTTCATGCAAGCGCAGTGTGAATCCCTAGAAACGTCATATTCAATTGCAGCCTTAACATGGCCGTAGCAAGCAGCTGTTTGCAATTCATACCAGCACTCCCAAACCCTTGCTTCTCCATCATTTTCCTTCCACCATCTATGATTTCCTTTCAGTCTCCATTCCCTATGGCTCGCCAGTCCCTTACCAAAACGATTTCAATGCCCACTAAAACGTCTGAAACTAATTCGATTTCAATAAATGAACTGCTCTGTAGGTTGGCGAAGGGCCCAGAACATCTCACTAAAAAGACTTAAATAATTCAGATTATTCAGTCCAGACTATACCATAAAAAAGTTACATTTGTGTTGTAGGATTGTCCCCTGAAAACCAGCTCAAATGAAGCTCAGCACTGCATTTCCCTGCTCACTGTAACCAATTAGCTCTTCAGAAGTAATGAATACCATATATAACACTATCATCCAGCGTTCACTGCTCAGCTTACAAGCTGCTCGTCCCAACAGCAGCCCACAGGAAGTCACCCCTTTCACAGCACCAAGTGGTACCAAGCACTCATTGCCCCACCAGGCAGCAACAGCAGCCACAATCCACACTGTATGTGCAATCTTCATCACCACGCCTTAGACAAGCTTTGAGCAACCTGCTCTAGTTGAAAGTGTCAGGGGGTTGGAAGCTTTAAGGTTCCTTCCAAACCAGTTTGTGATTCCATGATTTCATCCCTGTTTGTAACCTGTCTTCTGCATTCCAGCCCATTCCTGCAAGCGCCATCAACAGCTGCACTTACTGGTGGGACACAAACTCACCAAGACATTCCCTTTCCCCCTTGTCCTTGCATGACCGTTTCAAAGCACACTTCCCTGTAATTCAACATCACTGACTTCCTCTTCTGAAGTGTTAGATCACCAGGTTTGCAGTACTGGGTATTTTTGTTAAAGCCTCAGCTTCTCAGCTGTAGGCAACTGTGAAAAGGAAATCCCTGACATACAGAGAGGCATCTAAACCTGTTGATAGCAGCACAATGCTTAGAAAGAAAGAGCAATGACTGAAAGTCTCACTCCTAATAGAGAGAGGGCTTCAAACCCAAGTGGCCATGTCCAAACGTTCACAGAACAAGGATAGTAGTGTTAATAACTCTGATTAGGAAATCCTAACCACTCTTGAGAAAGCAAACCTTCTAACTTTGCCTAACTTAGCCAGGACATGAAGTCCTATTGAGATGTTATATGAGGGAGACTGAAGAGTGCTGCTGAAACAAGCAGAATTCACCCACATGGGACAAGCTACATAGTAAGGACCCTGGTTAAAGCACTGATGATGTTACCCCAGTGCTGATGCTGTCTGTTGTGCACTTGGGTGTGGGATCTGACTTAATTTTCCATTACCAAGAAGGAAGGTGTGCAGTCCCTACTTGTCTTTAACAGAGGGCTTGCACAGAGCAGTGCTCCAGTGCTTGGTCAGCACCAGCCATGGTGGATGCTCATGTGTGTTAATTCTCTTCTCTCCAAGATGGAGATCAGTGCGACCCCAACCCATGCAAAAATGGAGCTGTTTGCAAGGATGCAGTAAGTTCCTATGTGTGCTGGTGCCCAGCTGGGTATGAAGGCAGAAACTGTGAGATAGGTACGTACTGGGGGCTCATCTGTGGTTGTTCTGCCGTACTTGAAATCCCATCAGATCAAAGTGGACATAGAGTTTTATCCTATTAAAGGGCTGTTCCAGACACATTCACCTTGCTGTTGGACACTGCATGAATGTGCCATTTCAGCCTGTTGGCAATGGAATTAGGGGTGAACATGGTTGGGGATCCAGGTGCCAGTCCTCTCCTGCCCTTGGTGAAGCCTCTACTGAGCACTAAGATGCCTGCTCGCACACAGGGGTCAACAGAGACTCAGGTTCAAGGTCTTTTGCTCAGCACACTGTGGGCTGCCAGCACAAATGTTGACACAGAGACCTTCCTTTATCTCCCCAGCACAAGCCCTCCCAAGGCTGCTTGTCAATCAGGGACAACATGCTCACCCACTAGAAGCAACAGCTTTCCGTTGACCCCAGTGGGGCTCCCATCCTCTCCCTCCTTCTCCCCATCCCTCCTGCCAGCAGGGCAGGATTACTGCAACCTCCCCTCAATAGCACTCAGCTAACTTCCTAATTATAATTATCACCAGCAACCTTGATTCTGAAGGCAAACAAAAGGCAAATATTTTTCCCCAACGGGTTGAGGAGTTTATGAAACCCAAAGAGCTGATAATTTAAGCAAGAGGGATATTCAGCTCTTATTTTATAACATAATCAGGGCTGTGCAACTCGCATAATGTGCTAGACTCGCTGCACTAATAAAAGATTCTCTTTCTAGTTGTGCTGCTGCTCTGGCAAGAGAGGAGAGTATGTTGAAAAGAGCATTTCAAAGCTGCATCGAATTTAAATAGTCTTATTGCAGATTTCTGGTGGAAGTGAGACAGGGACAGAAATAGAGCTAGAAGTGAGGCGTTAAGAGGAGCTCTGTAAAAATAATAAATGATGGCATGAAAATGGCTACAGGAAGGGAGATGTCCTTGAGGAAGTAGGAGTGGAGTTAATCTGCTGTGAAGTGACTAGAAAACTCACTGAGAATTAAAAGGGTGTCTGTGGATTGGTGGTTTCCCACTTGCAAGAGATGGGGTTCCCACCACTGAGTGCAAGTGGGGTGGGAGAAGACACAGGCAAGCATTGGGAATCTCGCTGTGCCTTGGGCTGGGACATGTTTCATCAAGCATCCTGCTGAAATGGGTCTTCCACGTCAAGCTGTGATGATTGATGGGATTGTCAGGAAGAACATACAGCTTTGCCTAAGGTTTTAAGTACAGAGCCCAGCTATAATCCCAGGACAAAGCCCTTCTTGGGGTCAGGGTTTGCTCCCATTCGACACACGATGTTCTGCACTAGCATCCTGCATTGCCTAAGCACGGTGGGGGGGAAAGGCAGCACTGCAGTGGGGAAATCACGTGGCTCCTGACCAAATATTTGCAGGAGGCCTTTGTGGTCAGGCTGCCAAGCCTCAGACAGCAGCAGGAGGTTGTGCCAGGGCTCAGAGAGACCAATCTCAGGGCCATTCCTCAACCTCCCATCTCAAAGAGGTACCCATCATGAGCAAGGATGTGATTCAGATGGAGAACGCTCTCCTTGCAAACGAGCATCTGTTTTCCATAGCCTGGAACAAGCAGGGTGGGTTATAGGGTGAATCCAAAGGCCCAAGTCCCAGTAAACCTCTGAGCAGCTGTATTTCAAGAGAGCTCTCTCAGTTTTGTTTCTATTTCTTTCAGACTTCACTTGTGCTATTAAAAACGGAGGTTGCAAGCACTTCTGCAGGCACGACCCGCCACAGAAGGTTGTGTGTTCCTGTGCTTCTGGCTACAGACTTCATGAAGATGGGAAGTCCTGTGAACCTACAGGTTAATTTCTAGGTGATTTTAAGAAATTTGGGTGAAAGTTTCCACAATCTTGTCCTGGATTAAGATACATGAATCTCATAGAGATGCAATAACCTGTTGGAAACCAGCCTTGTTTTCCTGCTTAGCCAATGTAAAGAGCCTGATCCTGCACTTTCCCAAAGGCAGATGTGGAGTCAGGCTTGAAGGATGCAATTTAAACACCCCGTTTTTAGCCTAGGTGGGTGGAGAAGGAGAGTACTTGTCCAGAAACTTGTTCACAAAGCAAGTGCTGCTTTCAGATGGCTGCACACACAGGTACCTCTCTCACTTGCATGTCTTTCATCAGTAGTTTTCTGGAGGCAGAAATGGGTTGTTCAGCTACACCAGCCTATCCTCTGGTGTCTGTCCATCCATCCATCCATCCATCCATCCATCCATCCATTACTCCCATGTGCTTCCAAGAGGAGCTACAATTCAGTTACTGATCCTACACTGAAGATGCTGTAGGCATTTTCAGATCAAAGGACAATCTTCCTTACTGTAAATCCTCCTGGAAGTTCATTTCATGGATGGACATCATGCAGTGTCTTATAATTGGGTGGAAAAAAGTGAAGCTTTAAGGTGGTGCTGTCCTCCTAACAGTACACACCTTCACAAAAAGACCATCAACAACAATTAGACTCTGTGATTTAGTTGTGGTATTGAGTGAGGTTGCAACTTCATAAAGGGCTGAAGAATAGCTGGTTCTTGTTATATTCCCCAACTTCACCCTGCTTGTAGGCT
Organism: Agapornis roseicollis; assembly: GCA_002631895.1. Taxonomy (NCBI): domain Eukaryota; kingdom Metazoa; phylum Chordata; class Aves; order Psittaciformes; family Psittacidae; genus Agapornis; species Agapornis roseicollis. The sequence continues at coordinate 3,202 of NDXB01006523.1, read as the reverse complement.
GTTACAACATCTCTTAAGTACACCAACATGTGCAATCCTAACCCACCACAACACAGCAAGTTAATAGGGAATGAAGCACATCTTGCAGAGGAAAAGGAGATCGCGTAGAGAAATATTTTGTCATCTAAGGTCAATCTAACACTTAATGCTTGATTTCTAACACCTGAGTGTAATGGATTTGCACACCTAAGCAAGCACATGGCACCCACACACGAGTTAGTTTCTGAAGGTCTGCTAGCTACAGGAACACTCTGAGCTCCTAAAGCACTCACTTTCAGCAGTCAGTGTAGGAAGCATCTTAGGCTGGGAGACCTTCTGCTGATGGACATCATTAAGAGTTGCCTAACACACTATCACTTTCAGCAGACCAGAAAGTTTCACTGTTAGCAATAAGATCATCTTCCAGGTTGGGTAATTGCCCTTCCTGCAAAAGCTTAGCTTTGGTTGGCTCTGAAACCTTCATTTCCCAGCCTAAACCACATAAGTAACACTTTCCATCACTCAATGCTGACTGAAGCCCTACTCCTAAAGTGACCTGTTTAAAAGAAGCCTGAAATCTCAGCAGGCCACACTTACATCTGATTTTACACTGTTTGTTTGCACAGTACTGTCGAAAGCTTTCCAGATGAAAGACAATGCCTAATGCTATTTACTATTTTGACTGCCACTATCAGCAGGAGCTCGGCACACGCTGCATAGGAGAGAAATGGGAAGAGCTCGCCTGAAATGGAGCTACAGATGAGATCTTAATTAGCAGAGAAAAGCTACAACTCTATAAAGAGTTTATTAATGTTTTCCTCACCTTGGTGCCAAGTGGGATTATCTGTACAATTGGCAGATATGAGTATTTCCTGCCCTTTCCCAGCTGCACTTCTATTGTACTGGAATTACTGGCTATAGAAATGTCAGCCAAACTGTCGGTTGCCTAGCCCAGCAAGAATCCCTGGTATGCACCTCAGCATCCCATGGGATAAGGGCACAGCTGCACTGTCCCATCAGACATGAACTCTCACAAGCTTTCCCTTTCTCAGAGCTGTTCAGATGTCATTTCTACAGGCCAGAAACAATGCAGGATTTGCTATTCTATGCAGGGGGGTTGGAACTGAATGATCTTAAGGTCCTTTCCCACCCTAACTATTCTGTGATTCCATGATTCTCACATATAACCTGCACTGCGGCTCAAAGGCACAGGCATGTATTTGCAGGGAGAGCATGCAGTCAGGCCACAGCCTGTGTCAGTCCTAAAAGAGAGTGCTGAGACAAGGCAGCCTTTACCTCCTCACCTGCTCCTCTGACTGCTGTAATTCTCAGTGTGACACACAGCCAGTTCTAACTATGCCCATTTCTCTCCCAGTGCCATATCCCTGTGGGAAAATTACAGCTCCTGAAGCAAAGAGCAAGCTCACCCGTGCCATAAACACCTTTGTGCACTGGAACATCACCATCGATGAGCACGATGATGCTCCTGATGAGGGGCTTGACAACACCACAGAGATCAGCACAGCCGTCACCACGAAAATCACACCCATAGTCAAAACAGGCACCAGGGTTGTTGGTGGGTCTGACAGCATGAGAGGAGAGGTGCCCTGGCAGGTACGGCCTATTTCTGCAGCTCCCCTGCAGCCCCAGCAATCACTGTCTATTCATTCCCTTCTGAATGCAGGCTCATCTCACTTCTACGTACCCAAAACCTATCTCTGAGGTTAGCATATCAATGGATCTCAAGGCTAACAGGAACACAGCTTCTTCTGTATACAGCTTTATGCCACAGCAACAAAGCTTACCTGGCTGAAGGTTTGCCTGGCAAAAAAGCTGGAAGGCAGAGCCACAGCAGCTTTATCTGGCTGGGCGCAAAGGATGCAGTTTTGAGCTATAGCAACAGATTGCCCAGCAGTCCATGAATACACTAAGATCAAGCTGAAGGCCGAGTGAGGGGAGCTTTGCAAGGAACAACACAGCTCCATCAGTCTCAACAGATCCGTGATCATTTATACCAGCAAAGAATCTGCCCTTGCATAACATCGGCCAAGCCCAGCTGCCCCTTTATCCAGCCTGTGACATCTTAGTCCTCTCTACGTCACCAAAGTGCCATCACAGCAAGGGGAGGGCTGCAAAGAAACCTCCAACCCACTCTACAAAGGCCTTTTAATTGCTGTCAAAAGGAAAGTTAGCTCCCAGCTTGGATCTTTTCCAAAGCATTGGCCCCCCTCTGTGACAGCACAGGGCATGAAGGTGCAGGGACACACCCAACAAGCAGCACCTCTGTCAGCACTAGGTCTGTACAACCCAACCACAGCCTATCCTACAGCCAGACAAAATCTCTGCTCCTCACTCTCCTTCCCCATTGGTTTACAGAAACCCTGGGTGTGATTTCCCCCTGTTCCCACAGGTCCATCTGGTGGACAGTGACGGTGTGGGCTTCTGTGGTGGATCCATCATCAACGAGAAATGGGTGGTGACAGCGGCACACTGCCTGCAGCCAGGGGACAACGTCACTGTCGTGGCAGGTGAGCACCCAGCACAGGCGAGGGATGGGGCACTTGCACTGGCACAGGACACTGCACAGAACTCTTGTGAAAGGCCAGGGATTTCAGTTAAGATGCTGCTTCATGATCAGGGAATGGAAGAACCACTCTCCTCCTCTGTCCTTTGCCTCCTCATTCTCACCCCTGAAGCACATTCTCAGGTCCCCACAAGCAGACACAGCATAGGAAAAGCCTTCTGAAAGTCTCCCCCCACATCAGTCTTACATCCCCACTGCAAAAGCACAGCCTACGAGGCAGCTGGCATCCACAGTGTGCTGCAAATCCCGCTCCCATCATCAGCACCAGCCACCACCCCACATCACCCCAGCACAGAAAGCAGCTTCACCTCTCCTGATGGGCTCCGTGCTGCTCCCTCGCAGGCAGACGCAGCAGGCACAGGACACTGGCGGGGCCAGGAGTGCTGCTGATGCTCTTCAGAGGCCATGGTCTGCTCGGGAGCTGACAGCAAAGCACGTGGGAACACGGCAGCAGGGGGGAAATGCACCCTGAGCCCCGTGGGCTGTGAGGAAAGGAGGGGGAAAAGTCCTCCTGCTCCCAATCCTTCAGCAGGACACAGCCAGGAGAGGGGATCTGGCTCCAGGCAGACCCAGACGCTGCCCATTTGCCAGCCCAAGGCCACAGAGCACTGTCCCTTCCCTCTGCCTGCTACACAAGCA
>NDXB01006522.1:3416-32076 GCA_002631895.1 Agapornis roseicollis | reverse complement strand
CTGGAATGGGTTGTCCAGGGAGGTTGTGAGTGCTCCATCCCTGGCAGTGTTCAAGGCCAGGTTGGACGAAGCCTTGGGTGGTATGGTTTAGTGTGAGGTGTCCCTGCTTATGGCAGGGGGGTTGGAACTAGATGATCTTAAGGTCCTTTCCAACCTTAACTATTCTATGATTCTATAAGTAAGTTCCATTATAGAGTCCCAAGAGCTTATGCTTTTGTCTGCAGGGACTGGTGCAGACAGCTGTGCATTTAGTTTGCTGCACTCCAAGCAAGCTAGATGTAAGCTACATGCTATAGATTTACTCACTCCTCTCCAGCGACTCTCAGTGTAATAGATGATATATTTCTTACCTTGTCATATACAAAAATATGCATCTACTTGTATGAAGCAAGTCCATAATTGCCACCTCCATCCCACCATTTGTTTAATGAAGAGAAGAGAGGCATAGTATTTTAGACCACCAGCTGAACCTTACACTCATCCTCACAGATCAGGAATACAAATACTTAGCCCAAGCCCATTGCCCAGCAGATATGACATGAAAGAAAAAACTTATGAGGTGATGAAGAAGACAGAAAGAGTTAATCTACAGATATCACAGGGAGAGCAGAGCAATGTGAACGTGAAGGAAAGGGGAGGAAAACATTTTTCCACAGCTTTTCGGTATGTGTCTGACATGAATATAGCTTTCTGTGATTCTCAAATAGCTAAGTAGCATTAAATGCATGTTCGGGTTTAGCTGCTTTGGACCCTGGAATGATCCATACTGCTTTGTGCTTCAGAAAAAGGAAGGCACCAGAAAGCCAGATACAGTCCATAACTTACACTGATAGCAATCATCACTTGTGCAGGAAAAAGAAGTATCACTAAGAACACAGAGAAAAGCCTCACTTGAGAATGTGCTTCTTGAGGCGTTCACTGTCTTTTCATCTAAAAGGCACCAGCAATGCAATCTGCTGTTTACACAGGAAAAAAAGTATTAGCAATTGAAAGGTGTATATATACACGGGAACATCTGTGCTAAAAAGCCACTTTAAAAATAACCGTGCAATACTGTTAGAAAGAAACATCTGCTTGGTGCTGTGCAGATTCTTAGTAAAATGAGGGGAGGTAATGCTAGAAAGCACAAGTAAGGATGTAATATTTTGCCATGTTGTGTTTCTGTATTTTACTAGATGTCTACTAAAATTTCTTATTAAAAACAAAAAAATAAAAATTATGTATAAGTATTTTGTGAGAACCCAAGAGCAGTGATTAACTTTTCCTATGCTAACATAGTTGCAGCCATTCTAATAGTAACATAGTATAACAATGCTAAATAATAAATCAGCATATTGTACTAAGTACATTTTAAATATTTTAAAGTGGAGTAGTACTTTATTAAAAGATAGCTATTCACTAGTTATGAAACAATAAAAACTAGTCAAAAGTGTTTAATCAATACTAAATGCTCAGTACATTCTAATAATTACTTTAAAATTAATTCACTTCCCAGAGTAGTTCTAAATCACAAGGCTATTAAAACCCCAAATATCAGTTAATATGCAAATAAATAATAAAGGTACAGTAAAACTTGTTTATTTTATTGTGATTCAAATTTAAATAATACATTACTAACAGATTAATATGCTTAGAAAAAGGTATCATTGCTGGTTAATGAAAACTCAGCATGAATTATAATTAATTTGGAGTAATAATAGATTAAAATAGAAGATTAGAGGGGAAAAAACCCAAAAAACATGAGATGAACAAGATTTAACCTGAGCTGTGATGCAGGAATCTGGACTTTCAAAGTTGACACACAAACATATGCACTTTACTTCAGACAATACAATTCCTCCTTCAACCACACAGCATCTCTGTCTATGGTGTTTCCTGGAGAAACTTCTTAGGTATGATTGCTGGAGACTGTGTTGGTGGAGAAATGAAGGTGTCCAAACAGTGGACAAAAGGCCAATGGTTTTGCATCATGCTGCAACCAAATTTAACTTAGCAAAAATTCTGAAGTGTTTCTCCTTCATAATTTGGACTACTGTGATCGTATCCAACTTTCTAATTGTCTGCTATGAAAGAATAGTTGTGAGCCTAAAGCCTTAGTACTTGTATTTTTCATGACAATCATAACTAATCTCAGAAAATATAAACACTGAATTAAAAGTTTTAGTGTAGCTTATGGTTATTCGCAGCTATTCATTTTGTGAAACATAAAAGGTTTTGCATCTCCATCAGGGACAAAGTGCAGGTCCTTAGTCTTTCCAGACATAAACATAATGCAAGGATGAAACAAGAAACAGTGTTGTGATCAGCATGCCCTATTCAAAAATCCCTACAGGTACTAATCATCTCTTTGCAGCAAGGGCCTTGGATATCATTCCTCCCATGGCTATCAGCACCTATGAGCAGCAGGATTCCATCAGTCTCTTTGTTATAAATCAGGCAGTCATGTAAACCCAAAAAATAAGTAATGGTATCTGGCCCAGAGGAGTGATACCAGCCCTACTGAAGTTGCCCAGATTACATGAAAGAAGAAAACACACCAGAAATGCATTGCTGAAGTAACAGAGAATTTAACTAAGACAGGCTTCCCAATTGTTAAAGGGGGACAATTAAATCAGTTACAACCCAAGTTTTACAGTCTTTATCAAGTAGTTTCATATTTTCAGAACTTTGACTGATTACCTTATTACACTTTGTTGCATTCAGGCAACATTCCTTAGCACATAATGATGTGGGATTTTTTTCTGAACAAAGCACAAATAAAAGTATTGTTACAAAATGCCTCAGGAAGCCTAACTGATAGTCTGCTTGGAATACCAAAACTCTCTTCACCAAAGTTGAAATATATTGCTCTTGGCACTCCTTGCTTCACTGAAAATAAAGTATAATTATTAATTCAGTATTCAAAAGTATCTTAAACCACTATGTTATATATGTACTTTTACTGATTAAAATATTTTTCTCACTTGAAAGGAGTATGTATATCAATAGATTAGTAAGTTTTAACTAGCAGTTTACATTAGTTGCAAGCCATTCAACCTAAATGCTTTAAACTCTTTTGCTTATAATTAAAACATTAAAAACAAACAAACCAAAACCAAGTCATAATATCCGGAAATCAGACTGACAGGAACAGCAGCCTGCTGCAGCTTGAAGGCTGTAAACAGGATCTACCTACTATGGGAACTCAGCTCCTGGGAGATGCCGTTCACTACAGAGCACTGATGAAACAGCCAATATAAATATGTATGTGTGGATGGTTGAGAATGCTTTTTCAGTGGTATGGCCAGAAAAAGCACTGACACATTTGGGAGGGAAAAACATTCATACTTCCCACAGAAAGACTCCATGCATCACCACCATCTTCAAGTCCGTTTATTTTCACACAAACTTCAAAAAACTTCTGGGCCTTAAGATCAGGTGCCTGAAAAGTGAACACATACCAAGCAAAGATGTACTTTTCAGCCTAAAAATCAGCAGGCACAGTGGTTTGCATATACTTATACATACTGAAAAATTGCTCCCATCTTTGCATGATTAACATCAAAAGCTGAAGGAGAAACCCTGAAGTACTACTAGAAAGCCACTACTTCTTATTTTGCATCTTTACAGCCATACTGGCTTACCACTGAACCCTTAGTGATTTTCTGAATGATACAGAGATCTTATTTGTGCATAAGAAACATTTTGTCCTAATGAAAGCATTAAAATTATTTCTCATTTCTTCCATTCTCCCACAGGCATACTAAGTACTTCAATATCCACTTTTAAACCCTGAATTTCATGTAGAAACAAAATCACAGCTCAATGTAAGGTCCCTGAGTCTAATCAACCCTGACCAAGAATGAAGATTTGGGGTTTTTTTTTTCAGTTTTGACAGGTCAGAGCTAATTAATCACTGTAACTTAAACATGTAACTGTTTTACAGGTACGTTAGGGGCAACAATAAAAGAATTAAGTATTCATTATTATCCTGGTTTCACCCTGAACAGTTATTTTTTCTCCTTCCTAGCAGCAGTGCTGTGTTTTGGCTTTAGTCTGAGAGCCATGCTGACAACACACCAATGTTCTAGTTGTTGCTAAGTAATGTTTAACCTGACGAAGGACTTTTCAGTCTCATGCTCTGCCAGCGAGGAGGGGCACAAGAAGCTGAGAGGAAACAAAGACAGGACACCTGACCCAAACTAGCCAAAAGGGTATTCCATACTACAGCGTGTCATGCCCATTACAGAAACTGTGGAAGTTACCCAGAAGGGACCAATTGCTGCCTTGATTGGGCTGGGTATTCATCAGCGGGTGCTGAGCAATTGTATTTATTGCTTTGGTCTGTATTTTTCCCCCCTTTTCCCTTTCAGTTTTATATTCTCTCCCCTTGTTAGTTCTCTTATCATTATTATTAGTAGTAGTAGTAGCAGCAGTAGTATATTGTACTAATATAATAGTATTAATAAACAATGTAATAATTATTATTATTAAACTGTTCTTTGATTGCGATATTATTTTGATTCTCCTCCCCATCCTGCCCAGAGAAGGGGGAAAAGAGAGGATGAGTGAGCACCTGCATGGTTCTGAGTTACCGGCTGGGCTTAAACCACAATTATTTTGGGGTCTTTGTGGCTTTTCTTTTTCCTTGCCAAAAATTAATTGATCTGTTTTTCAAGTCTATCAATTCCATTACTGCTCTGAGTGAAAAAAAAAAAAACCCCCTTGTTCCTCTGCTTTTTAGCAAAATGCATAAATGCATTTGTCTTGGATCTTCATCAGTACCACAGCAAACAATACCTTCCTATAGAGCAAGCTCCCACACTCAGTAAAATTTGTGTACTTCATTTGCACTGCTGTTCTCAGCCTCACATCTTTGCAGAGGTGGGTTATTTTGGGTTACCCCACTGACAGATCTGGTTCAGAGAGCTGTGCCAGCCCACGCTGAGACTGGCTTGAGCTAAAAGTGTGCGTGTCTGACTCCAGCTAAAGGAAAATGTCTAGTCAGCTGGCACTGGAAAGGGAATAAAAAGAGTGCATTGGAGGGCAGAGTGGAATCACAGATAATTTCCAGGGCAGATTAAAAACCTGAGAAAACTATTCATACAGCACACTGGGGAAGGGTGGTAAAGAAAAATCCAAACACAGACCAGAGTTTATACAAACAAGAGGATTAAGGCTTGCCACAATTCAATCTTCCTAATAAATGAAATAAGAAAACTTTTATTTCTGTTAGTCACCAATGGTAAAGTGGGACAAGAAAGAAAAAAGTGTACTCTGAGATATCTGAATTTCCTTCAGATGGCCGTAGCCATGCAACCCAAAAGAGCTGTGGCAAGACTGGACACTACTGTTTACAGCATTGTGGGACAATGCCTTTAACCTTTCCCTGTTCAACATTGGATGGGCTGTATCCTTTAAACAAAATGAAGTAAATAGTACAGAAAGCAGTCAGACTTACTGTTGCAGTGTAATTCAAACACAAGAAATTGCCCTCTGACTCAAGATACCAGCTCCCTGGCTGAGACTGGATAAACAAATGAAAGAGTGAATGAATCAGTGAATATATGAATACTCATCGCTTGGGGTGGGGGAATACAGTAAAATACCTTTCTAGGGAAGCTTAAAATCACTGGTTCTCTAGTCAACACAGGTGGACTAGGAGTTGTTAGTTAAAGCAACAATGTTCAAGGATGGTAACCCAATCCACGCAGTGGTAGAGTCTTAAACCTCTCAAATGTGACCACATGAGTTTTTGTGATTAGGTCTTCAAGGCTAAATTGCATATGCCTTGAGTTTTCAAGACCTTGTTCTGTTAAGCATCCTTACTTCAACTTGAGTCAAACACATTAACAGCAATGCTTTGCTTTTGCTTAAATCTTCATGCTTTTAACAAATTAATCCTCCTAACATCCCTGTTGGGTAGATAGGCAAAAACCTTTCTTGTCTGTAAGACTGAGATAAGAAGTGCCTTGCCTAGGGACGTGCAATTAGCACTGGGCAAAACAGGGTTAAACTTCACTAAACAGGAGCTCTTTGAGCTCCAGCTACTAGGCTACATTAGCTTGTGCCAACTACCAACCTGAAATACAAACATGAGAGAAAAAACCCTAAGACTGATGAACCTTTCTTCATTTATGTTCTCACTAAAACTAGAGATGAAACACTTTATTTTCCTATTCCCTGCATTGAGGAAAATTATTTTGAAATAAAACCCCACGATTTTGAATAAAATCAGACACCTTTTTTAATTCTTGGTTCTGTTTTTTTTATTTTTTTTTCCCTCATGGCACACTTTGTATATCCCTTTAAATTAATCTTATATTCATTTTGCTGTTCATAGATGGAGATGTGACAGGTAGATTATGCTACAAAATTTGCACGTTTACAATATATTTATTTATATACTTACAGTATTTTGTCACTCTGGTTTTCTTTCTTGTCTGGTTTCCTTCTCCTAAAGATAAGTCCATCTGTGTGAACCTCAGGTTATAAGACCAGCAAAGGTGGCAGGTCACCCTGAGGTGTATTCTCTGTTATTTTCTATGACACCAGAAGCATGGTCCTTGAAATAAATACTCATTGCTAAAAGTTGTCATATAATGACAGAGGATGATCAGGGGACTGGAGCATCTCCCATATGAAGACAGTCTGGGAAAGTTGGGGCTGTTCAGCCTGGAGAAGAGAAGGCTGCGTGGAGACCTCAGAGCAGCCTTCCAGTATCTGAAGGGGGCCGATAGGGATGCTGGGGAAGGGCTCTTCATTAGGGACTGTAGTGACAGGACAAGGGGCAACGGGTTCAAACTTAAACAGGAGAGGTTTAGATTGGATCTAAGGAAGAAATTCTTTCCTGTTAGGTAGGTGAGGCACTGAAATGGGTTGTCCAGGGAGGTTGTGTATGCTCCATCCCTGGTGGTATTCAAGGCCAGGTTGTACGAAGCCTTGGGTTGCATGGTTTAGTGTGAGGTGTCCTTGCTTATGGCAGGGGGATTGGAACTAGATGATCTTAAGGTCCTTTCCAACCCTAACAATTCTATGATTCTATGATATGCAAAAGCACACAGTAGAAACGTCAATAACTATGCAAAAATGGGGAATAAAACTAATAATTGTTTTGTTCACTATATGTCTGCTGTTCGTTCTAATCAGAGCATTCAACACCCTTCACTTTTATGATTCATCATTACGTGGAACGTAATCATTGTCAAATATGTTCATTGTAACCATATTTAAAAATATATTTTAAAAATCATTTATTCTAGCAAGTAAATATTGCTCACCTATAATGTACATACAGTTTCTCTTCAGTCGTTATGACTTGAGACAGAAAGCCAGTACCTTGTACAATTTGGTACATAGTATAACTATTTTTTTAAAAGCCACTTGATTTTCGAGCATTCTGAAATATCTTCAAGTGTCATATGTATTGAATATTATTCTCATGTTAATTGTAGCAAAATTACATCTGTGAGTTACATTTACAAGATGGTCTTCTAACCCTGAAATAGTGACGAAAGGACAGAATTTATTATTCCTATCTCAGCCTGTCAAATCTGTAATAAAGGAAATACGAGAAGCCATACTCAAGCCTTTGTGCATGAAAAAGTATCTTATCAAACACTAACTGATACAATTTCCATTCTCATATAATCCCTGAAGACACTTTTAAAAAGAAAAAAATGCCTAGAAAATACCCAATGCAGCTTTTTCACGCCATGCTATAGGATTCTCCATTTGTGCAAACTTGCAAAGTGAACAGCTTTCACAGGCTGCACTATTTGTAGACTCTTTTCCAGAAAAAGCCTTGTTTTCAATATACCGGAAACACGTGAGACTTTATATCTTTCTACGTAAAGAATATCTGTAATGAGCCAGACATTGGAACTTTTCCAGATACAATTTCAGGACAAGGCCCCCTTTTTGGAAAGAGACCAAGAAATGAATTTTAACCAGATTACTTGAACAAAATGAAGAAATGTCTTTTATTTAAAGATACATGCCTCAGATCTGGACTACCAAAGAACTTCTCTAAGTTATGACTTGATAGATGGAGTAGATTTTAAGATCCAACAGGATGCTCATATTTCTACTAAGTTATTTTCTGGATAGCAAAAGCAAAATCATCCTCTATGACTATGCATGAGCAGACCAAGTCCCTGTGCATGCACAGCAAGCAAGATGCTCCCAGGACATGCCAGAAGTATTGCACGTGTGCTGCACAGGCCATTTGTGGATGGATACACATGTGAATCCTGGTTTCAGACCTATTGCTTTTGGTTTTGAATGTAGGATGCCCAGCAGGTCATTCAGAGCCACTTCTCTCACCTGACTGCCAAGTCACAGCAGGTAGCCAAGGCAGGTTTTTCTGTCTACAGAAAAACTTCCTGGGAAGTAAAAAGAACACACATGGGGAAAACCAAACATATGGAAACCTTAATAACCATTTATGGTTGCAAATGCTTATGGTGCTTATCACATGGCTATTGCTTCCGTAAAAGTGTGTGTCTAAGTAGGTATAGTGCTAGATTCCTGTATGCTACAGTACACTGAACATTAATAACTTAAATAGCTGCTAAAGTTACTCCACTTCTTAAGAAGGCAGTCTAGCAGCATGTTCAGTGTTTTCTCTAAGCAGCTGAGCAGCAATTTCCAGAGATTAAATTGCATTTGTTTCTAATTGCTTTACATCAAATGTTTCTTCAAATAACTTCTAAATATTAAATAAGACTCTTTTTCTACCTAATTTTCTAAATGTCAGTTAATTCTCTACAAATGTCTTTGAAATACTGTTTTCATATCTTTATTATGCATATTATGATAATCTCAGTTTACCACTCTGTTTTTTAGGATCACCTTGGCATGCATTATTGTTGTAAAATGCAATAATACCTAGTATAAAACCATGGGAAAAAAAGCAGTTTTTTATACATCTCAGGGAAGCCATATTTGGATTTCCAGCAGACATGTATAAAAATTCTAATATGGTCTTGCAACAGACTCATATAGTGCTGTCCTTACGTTGCTACCAAAATGCACCACCACACTACTTCTTAGGAAGAGCTGCAAAAGCAAACCACCTCATGCACCAGTATGTGATGGGGGCTGATCACCTGCAAAGCAGCTTAGGAGAAAATCCTCAGATTCTCAGTCTTATTCCACCTTGAAAAACATGCATGCCTTGTGGAATAATTGACCTATTTTTACTGCTTTTGCATTTCTTCCATTAATGTGGACAAATGCCCTATTACAGTATAAAAGAGCAAAAACAAGAAACATATTTAAGGCTTGTGGTTTTGTTTCTTAGGGTGCTGGTTTTCTAGGGTTTTTAATTTTTTCTTGGTCAACTTCTAAAGTTCAAAGGCAGAAGGTTCTCTAAAAGGTTTTTATGAAGTACTTGCTTACTCAAGCACTTTACTGTGAAATCACTTAATATCTGAGAAAGTTGTGCTTGTACTATAATGCAGCAAATGAAAAAGCAACTGGAGATGTAAAGAAGATTAGAAGAGCAGATTAATTTCACAGTTTCATAGAGTCAGTTTCCAGCCTATAAGTTAAAAAAAACCCTCTTTTAAATTTTTGGCATCAGCTGATAAAGAAAAAACACAAAAATAGAGGATGGATTGTATTGCTATACATAATACATTGTAAATACAAAGGTGTCCACTTCATAAATTTACAATAACATACAGATTACATCTGCATGCAATGCTGGCAAAGAAATTAAACTTCATTCTTTCTAATTACTGGGTATTTTAGAAAGGGTCATATAAAAATAGGAAAGAAAAGACATAGCACTGCAGACAAGATTTAGGAATGTGATCTGTGGTATCATTTTACTCCAGTTTCCCCACTGTTTTCCTTAATTAAAAGCTATTTTCTATTTAAAAAAACCAAACAAAACAAAACCCCAAGCCCCATAGACAAAAAAAAAAAAACAAAACAAACAAACAAACAAACAAACACTGAAAAGCAACCAACACTGTGGAAGTGGTGAAAAAAAAAAAAAAGATTTTTTTCAATTTTTAGATTGATTTTTTCCAATTTTTAGATTTTTTCCATTAAAAAAAAATTTACTAAGTANAAACCCAAAACAAACAAACAAACAAACAAACACTGAAAAGCAACCAACCATGTGGAAGTGGTGAAAAAAAAAAAAAAGATTTTTTTCAATTTTTAGATTGATTTTTTCCAATTTTTAGATTTTTTCCATTAAAAAAAAATTTACTAAGTAAAATTTGAAAGATAGAAAATATCTGATGAACAGAAGTTGAAGCTTGTAGAAAGAAAGGAAAAAAAGTATCTTTCCTTCCATTACCATGATTCCACACAAATGCAAAAATACAATTAACTTCAAGACCTACAAATGGCACTGGAGAAACGACCTGTTTCATGTCAGTATTCTACAGAAAAGTGTCTATTTTTTTTCAACAATATTTTGCTAAGAATTTTCCTGGGAAGTGCTGAGATAACAAGTTTCTTTGGAATAATCTGTATGTCCTAACAGTTCATTAGTGAAAATCTTCTTCTGATGAAACAGTTATTCTTTAATGCAGACCTGACATCTCCCAAGCTAGGAAGCCTTAGAAGGTCACAGATTCTGTCTCCATAGGAGGCCAAGCTGTTTAGCAGAAAGTATGACCTACTGTGGAATCCAATGACCTAGTAAAAAAATAAACAGTACCGTGCTGTAAAGTGATGGAGCCAGCTGAGAAGTCGAGAGCTCAGTAATGAACTGCCTTCTTCCTACAGAGATCAAATCATGTTAAGTGATGATATTAAAATAAATCACATTTTAGAAGTCTTTACCTGAGACACTAACAACTTAAATCAGTAAACCACAAAAATATCTATTTTTCAACATATATGAACACAGTTATTTGTTCCTTGCAATAGACTGAAGTCCAAACACTTAGATCAACATCCACTCAGGAAAATATGTGTATAAAACAAAGGAGCTAAAGAATGAGTTTTAACATTTTTCCACATAAATAAAACATTCAGAGCATGATCCGCTGATTTCAGTGTATTCTGAATCATGACATCAATTTGATACTTACATTTTTTATTAGTATTGTCCAATAGTAGGCAGTTCAAAAAACTGAAAATACAATGCCAATGGAAAACACACATTTTCTTGTATCATTCTGTTGGGTAGGAATTTCTAGAATGTTTTCATTAGAAGTTACAAATCCAAAAAGCAATCATTTAACACTATTTTACAAGGTCATATTTTGCATATGATTTAATAAAATTCTGTACGTAGGTTTATCAAATAATTTGAGCACATAAACCAAGAGTATTTACTTATCCAAATTTAAAGTCTGTTTATCATTATGGTAATTGGAGACTACTCTTTTGCATATAATATGTGAGGTTAATTCTCAGAGTAAATCTTTGCAGCACCCTCGCTATCACATCTGCACTACTAACAGCCCCTTAAAATAGGTATATATAATCACAGAATCATAGCAGGCCTGGTTTAAATTTTTGAGAGATGGACAATGTTTTATGGCATTAAGTTAAAAATAAACCTGATCATCATCATCATTCTCCAAAAGAAACCAGAAAGCTATAGGAAATAGAAGTCATTAAGTGACATTGACTACATTTCAACACTCTCTCACTAAAGCAAGTTCTTCTGGCTGTGGCTTTAAAAAGAGGAACAAAAATAACATACCAACAAGGTACAGTAGCTATCACTCACCAAGAAATTAGGGTATTTATGCAACCGCTGCATTCACATGTAATTACTGAGAAAGGTAGAAATACTAGTCAACATAGCAGGTGCCACACCATGGGGTGCTGCAGGGAGTAGTGATGTGCTGCTGTGAAAGAGTCAGACATGATGGATTAAAAGAAAGGCCTTGGAATGGCACTCAGCCCATAAAGCCAAATGTAATTGAATCAAATTATTTTCAGAAGAATGAATCTTCTACTATAGGCTGAACTCAGGACTCCCTTTAAAAACAAAGTTCCAGAGCTGAAGTTGAGGTGTTTCTAGGAAAAATTACAAATACGTTGTTTATTCACTAACTGATACTTCCTGTATTGGTAGACTGGCAATAAAATTCAGTAGAACAGCATCTGCAAGGCTATCATACTATATTGAACAATACAAGAAAAAGCCATCTTTCAAAAGCTTCTTATAAGGCTGGAAATAAAGTACAAGGTAAACATTTCCTGCTACAAAGACAATTCTGCATTTGAGCTTCATATTGATTTTTGGCTTCTAGGAAAATATGTATATGAGTTAAAAAAGCAGATGTCCCAGGGCTCAGCAAGAGGAGGAAATTTTAGTCAGACAGCTTTTTAACAGATTCTAATAAATGTTTTCACAGATCATATTTCATGATCATTTCTAGCCACATATACCTAAAAAAAAAAATCAGGCAGGCGGTGTCCTCCTACAAGGCTAACCATCTGAGAGAAAAAGTGTTCTGATTATTTTGTTATGTTTTATTTCAAAGCAATGCCATAGATCTGGATTTCAAAATGTTTGTGACATCCTGAGTCTTCCAAGCAGAGAAACTACTGCATTTTCTTACTGATGTTACAAAAGAATTTCTATAAGAGTTTGTGTTTGCAATAGGTAGTTTCTGCCCAGTTATTTGATTTGTAGCTATAAAATCTAATCCTCTTCTGATTTGATCCAGTGTATATTTCCCAGACAAAATCAAGAGTTACACTCACATGGAAGAGTAAGACCTACTAATGAATTATACCTCACAGCAGCCCAGTAGGATAGCTAATTATTATTATCACCAAGCTTGTCAGATCTAACACTTCCTTCAGGAAAATCAACTCAATCAGGTTTGGCACTTGCTCTTTTCAGGCATTTTCAGTGCAGCTCCTCTGCGTGGCTGCTCTTGGTGTGCACCAAGTCATCTACTGACCAGCTCTGCACGGCACATGGAAACCTGAAGAAATACTGACGTGCCCTTGTCACAGTCTCCAGCTACAGATTTACATGGCAGGCTAAAAACACTCTTGATCATGTAAATTAGCCGTCTGCCAAACAAATGAGCTATACACAGGCACGAAGCAACATGATCTAAGCCAAGTTCAGACTCTGTTTAATGGTAGTGATGCATAATAAATACAGATGACTTTCCAGAGGATACAAAGAATGAAATCCTCAATTACTACTCAATCTTTCGGTTAAGTGTAGGACTCTACTTCCTAATTTACACAAAACTATAATAAGAAGGAAAATAAACTGCAAGATGATATAGAAAATACTCCAGTGCTCCTTGGTTCATTGCTAGCTGGGGACTAGATTTTTTAATGACAAATTTACTATGCTTCCCTGTTACAGGAAACCTACTTGTTAGGCCATGTATCACAAACTTAGAAAGGCAACTAGGAAAAAAATCAAGAAATCAATTTCTAGTCCCCGAGGTGATGTTTTCTAAGTGTGAATGGTCTTATTCCTGGGGAGCACAGGTTTTCTCTTTAAATAGAAAATTTCTGGCTTGTCTCAGATTTTTGAACTGTCTTTTTAGTTCAGACTTTCTTCTGAGAATATGCCACACCATGAGAATATCACGGTCCCTTTGTATTACCAAATATGAAACCCATCTCTCACACAGAAAATTATTATTATTAGTTCTTACAGAAGCAGACAGAAATTCATAAAGTTTTAAAGGATGGAAAAACTCCCTTACCTTTTCTTTCAACATCTCAAAGTTTTAAAAGTAGCAAGAGCTGTAAACTATCATTTTTTTATTACAACTAAAGAAAACTCCAAATAGACTATTTTAAGTGTTCAATAACTTGAGATACCTTAGACTTTTGGAATCAATGAAAAAGTAAATTAGGATTAGATGAAGGACATCTGCTATCAGCTTCTCTCCAAATATTGCACAATATAAAGAGAAAGGGAGATGAACTTGTGCTGTTGTATTTCTGTGTCCAAGTGTCATACCCTATCGATTTGGTTCCTCGAGTGCTAGCAGAAAAACAGTCAACCTAAGTATGAAGAAGCAAAAGTATATTTTGCATATATATATAGATGTATTTTTACATAGCTTAAGCACAGCCTTTGTAGGTATGAACCAATATTCCACCTAAACATTAAGTAGCCATGGTGACAACATGTTTAAAGACAACAGATGACATTCATAGCTGCCAGAAAAGAGGACTTTTGCCAGAGCTTTCAGAGTAGCTCAGAGATGACAGCTCCAAGCGAGTCAGTCTGCCCTTGCCACCCTACTGTAATAGATATGGGGGGGAGTGTTTGACAAGCCCCACTTAGTTATACAGGTTGCACAAACAGCTAGCATAAATTGGAGAATACACAGCATCTGTAATTTATCCCACAGATTGAGCAATTTTGAGTAAAGGGAACTATACTGAGCTCATAACATTTTTAACAATCAAGTTGACCCTACATTTAAAAATATACAAGCAAGCCACAACCACCATCAAAAACAAAACACCCTCATTATTTAATCACATTTGAGTAGCTGGATCTCTCAAAGTCATTTTTTCCCTAAACAAAAACTAAGTAACAGAGGTAATAAAGAGCAGAGCATTTTAAGATCAGAGATTTTTGGACTGAGAGGCATCATTATAGCTTCTTGAAGAGAAGCTCACAGAACCTGGTCTTTCTGCTTCCAGTTTTGGAAGCTGGGAAACTGGCAGGATACCTGAAGAAAATGTCTTCAGTTGTTTCCAGCTGGCAGAAACACTCCAGGCAGGTTGAGATATAAAGAAAATGATGAGATTCAATTTCAAGAAGTTGATAAAGATAAAAAAAAATCATGACATCATCTACAAGAAAAAGCCCTCCTCATTTCTAATGAGATTAGGAAAATATGGCTGTAAGATTTTTTTAGTAAATAAAGCCATATATGATGTTGTCGTGGGTTCAGCAGTTGCAGTCAGTTTTTCTTCTCCTTAGTAGCTGGTGTTTTGACTTAACCCGGGAACAAGGCTGATAAGGCCGATGTTTTTGGTTGTTGCTGAGCGATGTTTGCCCTGACCAAGGACTTTGTGAGCCTCATGCTCTGCCGGGGAGGAGGGGAAGCCAGGAGGAAGGAAGGACAGGACTGTACTGACAGGACCAAACTGACCAAAGAGGTATTCCATACCATAGCACGTCATGCCCAGGATGTAACTGAGGGTGATCCGGAAGGCCTAATGTGCTGGGGGTGATTGGAAGAGGTGGTCGGTCAGCACTTGGTTGGTGGGGTGTCGTGAGTTATCTGTCGGTGGTTGATGGGATGCTGTATTCTTTTCCTTGTTATTATTATTATTGGTGATAGCAATAGTGATTTGTATTATACCTTAGTGACTGGATTGTTGTTATCTGAACCAGTGGGGGTCGTATTTCTTTGGCTCTTATTTCCTCCCACTCCTCCGGGAGCGGGGAGGAAAGAGGGGAGGGCCAGAGGGGGGGGAGGGTGGAGTGAGTGAACGTGCTGCCTAGCTGGGTTTAAACCATGACAGATGTATATTTAGGACACAAGATCAGCTGTAGTATTCATGTGATCTAAAACATCCTTACGTCTCTGAGGTCTTGAACCTCTCTCCAATCTGCTACCAAAAATTTAAATGTCTGTGTGACCTATAACATTGCTATGACTAATTAGCTGCAATCCTTCTGCAGACCAGATAGAAGTCATGATAATGAGAAGGTCAAGGAGAGTGGCTGAAGAATTGGTATAACTTTTGTTCACTCCGCACATGCATGGCCATTAGAGACTTTGATGCTGATATACTGCTATAACACAATAAATATGCTGTCATTGAGAGGGAACAAGATTTCTGTCACTTTGACTCTTTCCCATTCCCAGAGTATTAGACTTCTGACTTGCAGAAAAGCCATAAGGCTTATCATCTCCTAGTACACATGTAAAATCAAAGCCAAAAGAGTTCAGCAGGTATTTATATAGAAATCACATACATTTATGTAAGTTACCTGGTTTTAAATTCATATGACAGAAGCAGTTAAGTTGTGGGACACTCACTCATTAACATATTAA
This sequence comes from Agapornis roseicollis, assembly GCA_002631895.1. NCBI lineage: Eukaryota > Metazoa > Chordata > Aves > Psittaciformes > Psittacidae > Agapornis > Agapornis roseicollis. Next base: position 16,111 of record NDXB01006522.1, on the reverse strand, counting down.
AGGGAAAACAGTTATGGTGTGTGGCTGTTCAAAATTACAGCAATTGTTCAGAAAATCTAGATTTTGTTTCTCATGGTTAGAGATGCCCAACATCACTATAACATAACGTAGACCCTCTTCTATGCCTCCCAGCTCTGTTTGCATCATGGAGATTATACCTAAATCCCAAAGAAATTCCTGGTTTGACTTACTATATGTCTGGAAATGATAAAAAATAAGATATTGTGATAGAAAGGAAACAAAAGAAATGCAAAATACTCCAGACAAAGGTAAGTAATGATGAAGTTCTGATGTGTGAAATAATCACAGCACATACTAACATCCTGCACCCCTTAATGCATTAGAAATACTTTATGGTTTAACACTTAAGACTATTTAGACTATTGAGATTAAAACTGTATTTCAAACTTATTCCCAAATTCTCAGCTTCATATTGTGCTTATTATATATATAGTTGAGCTGACAATCATTTCAGAGGTCCTTTATCCCAAAGACTGTAATCAATTACATTCATCACAAAAAGACTTAAGACTGCTCAAATAGAAACACTTGTTTAGTTTATATTAGATAATACAAACTGTAAGCATGGTTTCCAAATAAACTTTGTAAGGATTATAGATGGGAACTAGGAAAGGGTACTATCACTAGTTGTGCTGCAGAGACAAGGAGCAGGGCAGCAATTATGACATTCAACAGAAACTGAAATTTGTCAAGGCACCACCAGTAAAATACAGGCTAGAACAGACATCACATAGGCAGGAGATTGTGGTACACGTACAACAAAACCATTTTGTTTCAAATGAAACAAAACAAAACCCCACTGACATAAACAATAAACACTGTAATTATGCTCAGTCAGAAATTCTTAATCTTAAAAAGTTAGACAGTCTTTCATTATTCCAAACTGGCAATTATTGTGGAAAAGTGTCTAGAGAGAAATTTTATAACATCTGTTGAAAGTAAGAAGTTGAAATTATTGAAAGAACTAGACTGGTCTTCTCTTTTATTCCTGAAAAAATACTGTGATGAGTGGTTTTTGGTTGTTTTTTTTTTTAAAAGGCTTTTATTCTTTCTTCTTATTATTATTCATTAGGCCAAAATAGAAATCTTTCAAGATTTCTTTAACAGGAGAGCATTCATGAAACAAAAAGTAACCACTAACTTAATGGCTATGAGAACTTCACGGGATATTCATGTTGAAGTCACTGCTGAGTCACACTAATCACTAAAACTGTGGCTGTTCCATTGCTGTGGCAAACAGTCTCAGCTGCTGGCTGTACTGTCATGCTATCCCTCCCTATACCATTAAGATGACATGGAAATAACTGAATATACCTGAAGACAGCACCATGAATCTAGGGCCTGATAGATCTTAGACCTCAACCTCTAGTCAAATTCATTCTGGATGAGAGCAATAATGGAAAAATATTTTTTACAGGCATTTTCTCCACCAAATTTACATTTATTGTAAATTAAATCTCTTAAAATGAAGAACAAAACAAAACAAAACAAAAAACTTCCCACAACCCAAAACCCAAACCAACAAGCAAACTCAAACCAGTCCTTAACATTACTGAATAAGACAAAAGAGGTATATGGAACTCAGTCATCAGAATAATCATATCACAGACAATATCCTAAAGAAGCATATAATTTCATTTATGGTAGTTTGATGATTGCCTATTTCCTTTTATACCGTGCTAAGTGCAACATCCTCCAGTTTAATTATTACTTACAAATATCTACAAAGCTAATTATCTTTTGATCATTAACCTGGCTTCTCTGCATGCTTGTTTCCAGAACCAGTTACCCACTTTAGAAGAGTCAAACACCTGAGATAATATGGCATAGTGGTTTTCAGATTTTTCCAGTGCATGGCTATGTCCTACAGACACATCGGACATATCTAAAGCACTTTATGTTGCAATACAATATGAAAATCCAGCTAGAAGCTTTGCATACAATGCTGATTTTGAAGCCAAAGTCATAAAGATAGTCATAATCATATTAAGTCCTAAAAATATTTTGTTTGCTCTTCAGCTTTAACTCAAGTGTTTAAATTTATATTTATTCACCATTCATGTTTAACTGTTTTGCTAAACTGGATCAATTCAAGGCCTTCATGTGAGAGACAGTGAGAGAAGGAGGTGAGATCATTCTTTCAATTTGTAGCATTTACCATTATTTCCCTCCTTAACATCTGTCTCTTGACAGATGAGACAACTCAACTGAGTAGTGAGCCCCAAGTAGGTACTGCAGAAACCTGTTTCATATCTATAGGTAAGAAACTAAAGTACCTTTTTTGCCCATGAAAATTCTGATACAAATCTATCTAAGCCCACATCTCATTTGAACCCAGCATTTTGTTTGCCATCTTGATGAACAATAAGCCTCTATGCAACTGAGTAAAATGAAGCATTGTTTATTCACTTAAAATGACTATTTGTAAATGTCCTTCTTAAGCTTAGGCTATCACAGGTGTTGCATCTGAAATGACTCTTTGAAAACAAACAAAATCTTGAATAACATTAATAATCAGAAGATGGAAGAACGTTAGTGGAATGCTCTAAGCAAAAGAATGACAGATAAGTACCATGTGATTTCCACCCTTTCTGTAAAAGCGCTGTAGCTATCTTAAGTAACTCACCATCTGATCAGTGATCAGTGAACATGAAGCCAGGTGAAACAAACTGCACAAAAAAAGTTCCCTCACAGTTAATCTCCTACCACATCTTTCCATACACTGCTTATATTTACCTTGGCTGTACAGCCTATGTGAAATGTTTCAAACTCATATCTTTTTTAACATTGACTCAAAATTAAAGAGCCGTAAATGGCGCTTAATAATGACATAACAGACACAACTCATAAAATCCAGTCATGTATGAGTGGGACACCACTTTCAACATACTTAATTTATATGTTGATGACTAGGGTCTGTGGGGCATAAGCAAAATAAAATGTCAGTGCTATCTCCTTTTATACAGCCTTCTTTGTGCACAAACAATTTTACGGATGGAAGATTTTTTTGAGCACACCTACAGTATGCTCTCCAAGCTACAAAAGGAGCACTTATCTGAATGAGTCTTTTAAATAGCACAAATATCTCACACTAGCTGTAGTATTTTTCAGAGGAATTTCTTAAAGCATGCTGAGAATTTTGTATTAAACTATTACATATGTTCACCTCCCATGTGTGGCTTATTTTAAAACTCTAGTTTTCTTAGCACCTTCTTTTTTGTTATGATCATCTTAGAAAATGAATGATGGAAAAATCATGTTCAGAAATCAGGATCTGCACTTGTAAAAGATCTGGATTTTAAGAACCACAAGGCAATCTCAGGGAATGTTTCAGCAGCTCCTTCTGTTTTGTTCTTACTAGCAGCAATGTCAACACGAGATCATCAGGTCCAATGGAATAATTCTATCACCACCTTACAGCCTTCTGCACTTGTCTAATTATGCAGATTCTTCTGAAACAGCACTTAACTTGAAAATAGTTGTTAATATGCTGTATTTTCAAAATATTTTACTCAACATTCCTCTTTATGTTCTTTGTAGTTGTATTTATTCCAATGTATTCAATAAATATTTCAAAGTATTTATCTTAGATAAACTTTCAGGTTTTTCATTTGTATTCTCTCTAGAATGCTTACATACATTCATGTACACACTAACAATATTAGCATTTAAGAATGCCCTGTTGTTATGGTTTCGAGTTCATAATAGAACACTCTTTGGAAAATGATACTTTACAATGCAGAACAAAGTAAAATTGTGAAATATTCCTGTAACATAGGAATTGCATATTTCAGCAGGATCCATGACTTCTCCGGCAGAATTATGGAGCACCCAGCAAGACCTAAATGCACCATTAGCTGTGATCATTGTAATGGGAAGTGCTGATAGAAACTTGCAATGATTCATTCTACTCCATCCCTTGTCTTCCCTTGTTAAAAAGCATGATGAATAAGAAGCCCAACCTTTACAGTGAAGAGGTAATAATGGCTTCATGCAATTGAAAATTTATTATTCTACCCTCAGTTTTCCCTTAAACAGACATCTTTAACAGATTTTACTTTCTGGGCATCCCACTGTCACGTAATCTGTAGTTTTAACAGTCTAAATAAGCAACTACTTTATTAACAAGACATTTCAATATTTGTGATGCATAGCAAGATGACAAAGAGGAATTGAAAGGATCGGTAGCTCAGCATTTAGATGCTAAATCTAAGTAATTTACAAAATACATAATAAATGAGTACAGGAGGTGCTAAAGCTCAAAGAAGTAAGAGAGAGAGAATGAACACCTTTTGGTGAAGTTACAGAGTACCCTGACTTCTGGGCATGCTCAGGGATACCCTAGCATTCAGTGAGCAGTACATTTCAGTTGTAATCTCACCACACATGCTCACATAATTTTAATTTGATATGAATACCTTGGCATGCAGGAGTTCATAACATTTCACAGCTATTATATCAATATACACCACTAGCCTGGAACTACACTTTCCTATTCAGACATGCTTATCCTTATGCTTAATTGAGAACTGAGAGTCAAAGTAGATCAAAACCAAATGCTAACTTTCTTTACATAAATACAAATAAGATTCAATTGCATTGTCACCTAATCACCCCAAAGTGACTTACATTAAGAAAACAGCTACTTATGTTAATCTGCAAGGAAAGTGTTTGTTTCTTCCCTTAACATTCTATCTTGCTTTGATGACACTGTCTTTGGAGTTGGATCCACCATCAGGGAAACCACTTTTTCCATCTCTTTACTTCATGTGTAGCAATATTACCTATTTCATGCATGAAGCAGGCCACAGGCACTAGTTTATCAGTAAAAGAAAACACAAAGCAAAGCTTTTCACAACTTTTTGTTTGGGTTTGTTTTGGTTTTTTTTTGTTATTTTTGAGGAGGATGTAAACATATCCCTTGTTGAGATAAATCAATTGATTCTTCTGTTATAAAGAAATGGATAGCATTCTCTCGGGTCTGGATTTTTTTCTCTTTTACAAAAGATTTTAATACTGTAGAAAGAGAAAATAATCATATTCAGTTTAGCATGATTTCCAGTCTTTAGCACAAAATCAATCATTACAAGAACAAAATGAGAAATACATTGAATGTGCAACAAATGAAATTGAATTACATCTTCAGGGAATACTTGCAGGTACACAGACAAATCACTGTGCTAAGCCCACTATTTTACTAGGATAAATTTTATTCTTTTAAATTCATAATTTTACACTTTAGCAAAATGCTCCAAGCTGAGACATTCATATACTACTTAAGGATGTTTCTAAACCTGTTGCTTTTAGAGATCAGGGAGGACAACTGGATACTGACAAAAGCTCGTCTGCTCAAGCTTGTTCTGCTTCAGAAGGGATGTAGCTATATTAGGGTAATACTGAACTTGAGCTGTTAGGATCAGCATTTCAGTTAGTATGAACTGAGGCTACAAAGATGCTGAACTGAGGCTTCCTCACACCCTTTTAGTCAGATACTAGGTAAAGGAGTTTACTCTGCTGTGCAGATATGCCTTGTCTAATTGACTTTTTTTCCTTTTTTGTTTTGTTTCCTTCAGCTTTTTTGCCCAAGACATTCATCACCAAATCCATTCATACATTTCTACTTAGTATTATTTCTTTCCTTGCCACTGTGCTATACAAAGGGCTAATTATACACCAATTTCTGCTATTGTAATGTAGGAAATATAGCCACTTGCAATTTCTTGATGACTGTACTAAGCTAAATTTGGAGATGCATCTGGTAGTTCTTACCACACAATGATGCCAACTGTATATAAAAAAAAAAGAACCTGAAGAGAAATTGGGTAGCTCAGAAATGGCAATGGGCTACAGAACTATGCATACCTAATTAACTGGTTTAAATCTAGAGAAACATAGTACTGACTGAAGTTAACAACCATGTGAGGTTGGCATCAAGGAAAAGTTAGTTATCCCAACTTGAATTCTACTGGACGCAGGTAGAAATCATAATCACGTAACCATTTTGCAAATCTGTTCTTTAATAAAACAGGCCAGGATCATTCTGTATTTCTGAGGGCAAGCGAGGCACAGAGCTTATCTCTTGCTTTCACACACTAAGCAGCCTTCCTCCCCAAACCCAGTTACCTCATCCCAGCAGTATTGGGAGCTGTCACTACCAGATGCTGGGTGCCCCGCCCTTGCCACAGCAGTGCTTGGGGCTCCACTAACAAACAGGTGACCCCTGTAGGCAGTCATGTACTGGTACACATTTCCATGCCCTCTTTAGCTGGCTAGGCCAAATACATTCATGGAGATCAGTGATGAAAGAGGTTTTGGCACAACTTGTGCAGGTAGTGGGAATGATTAATAGATCTCCCCTCTCCTCAAAGCTGTCTGCCCAGATCCAGCTACTTCCCTCCATGCATACTTATCCCATGGAAACCTATTCATGACCAGCTTTCATCCTAGTTATTTCAGTAGGTTGTTGCCAGTGGATAGGCCATATTTCAGAAGGCTGGAAGAAACTTCTTTGACAGATTACTGAAGAAGATTGCTATTTTCTGCTTGCCCTACAACAGCTCAGAAAGTGCTAGCAAGAGGTGTTAAAGTATACACACAATGCCCGATGCAGAAGGTTTTTCTACAGAGAACAACAGCTCAGCATTTTTCAGTCTAAGGCTCACAGAAAACCTACTGCCCCAGTGCCAGCCCACATTGAAATGGCAGATGACCTGAGAAAAAGAGCAGGATGCCCACAGTAAATTTGTACGTACTGATGCCAGTGGGGTAGTAATGACTGAGGAGCACCACCATAGCAGGGCAATGCACTGGACTAGGATTAGAGTAAAATATCCTGTAACAATTCATCAGTCCCTTTTCCTGGTAGTTAGAACAGAAGTGACCAAAATTTGCCTCTAGAGCTACAGCTTCTGAAGAAGAGAAAAATTTATTGATCTTTGGTAGAGATTAAAATAAGAAAAAGCACTTGACAGTCGCAATGATGGACAACTCCTTGATGAATTACACTAATGAAAAATCTTGTTTTCTTTTAGTGCCTGTTCATGAAATGGACTTGAGCAGCACTGGTACAATGAAGCTATCTTTATGGTAGCCTTATCACAGACAAACAGAGGTTTTCAGTCTTCAAAACTATCACTTCAGCTTCTTTCATGAACAGCAGATTAAACAGAATTACTTTTAACAGTGCTTATTTGTATTGCAAACTGAGGTATTTATTACTTCCAGTAAACCAAACTGAATCAGCCATTCTGAAACATTTTATATAACACATTTATTTTTTTTTTTTTCCAGAAATGTATATTCCAATCTCATTTTAGAAAACCCAGACATGTAATGTAAACCTAAACTTGTTAAAGGGAAAAGTTGAAGGTCAGCTCTCAGTAATTGTTTAGGAGAGGATTAGTGTCATGTTAAAAGGCCTAGTCTGCTGTTTTCCTGAGAACACTGATTGCAGCTCCAGGCATCATTTTGAATGAACTGTCTTGTCTTTGGCACATGTCATGATCTAACCAGGACAGCACACAAGATAATTATCCAGTCCCACCCACGGAACTAAGCTTGTACCAGCAAGGACAGCTAAGCTGTAAATGAAACAATGCCATGTTGAAACTTAAGATATCGTACCATGTTTCCAGTAAGATCTTACTGCGTTTTCTGTCACATTAAAATGTTACAGAGGGTGTCATGTGCCAGTGACCTAGAAGCAGTGAATGAGAAGGGTAATACTAGACATTATTAACTAGTTAACAGTGTAAATGACACTTTTAAAGAAGTCTCATTCAAATTTAATGTACTTCATTGTAAACGCCCTCCATTCTTTCAGAACTTGTCCTGACTGCCAATTATCAAGATAATGGCTTTTTAAGAAAGCTCCTGGTCAAGAGTAAAAAGTTAATTCCAGCAAATATACAATAATAAACAAAAGTAAAAAGCAATTTCAAAGTAACTGCATCACTATGCAACTTATTTCTTATGGAAAACTTTAACCTAGCAGTATAATTTTAGAGCTGAGTGTCTGCAGAAAGCAGTGGAAACCAGAATGTCAAGCTCTAATGACTGCCTAAACCAAACCCATTTTTAAAATAAGTGATATTTTGGTGATTTTGCTTTTTAGCTAACTCATTGTCAAGGTAACAACCTTTATTAGGGACTCATTTAAAATGGAATCAATGTGAAGTTTAATTTAGAAACTCATCAAAAGTCAAGCCTGAGCAGGAAAACTAGATTCACACTTCCAACACTTAGCATTTGCAGAGATAATCTCATTTCTTTTCCAATGAGGTTATTTATTTGTATGCAAGGAGTCTTTTCAAATTTCAAAGGAAGTATTAAACTGCTCTGTATAAAAGTTAATCAAGCAAACAAAAATGCGCTTGGGTTGGACATCCATATAGGAACAAACAGATTCACAAAGTCTACTAAGGTTTCATACTACAAACTGTGAAGTGAAGAATTACAAAGAATAAGGAAGTTATTAAAATTGTGAACAACAGACAAAAGAGTATATTCTTGCAGTAGGCTACACTGAAACCACATTATTAGAGGCCCAGGTCATATGCATACCACTTCTAAGAAGATTTTATAAAGTTGAGAAAAAGCTGGATAAATACCAAGGCAGGAGAAGGTATGAAAATCAAGACGTTAGCTTTCAAGCAGTGAAGATCTTTGCAAATGAGGAGGATAGAAGGGATGATAATCTTTCCACCTATCAGCAGGCCAAATATGAGCTTTAAGAACAGCTTTCAAAAGACCTGAAGCCTGACAATAAATAGTCAACTATTTTCAAGTTTTCAAACATATAAAAGTTAAGAAGCCTGTCAAAAGGACCACAGAAAAAACAGAACATTAAAGTGCAGTATGGAGTATGAAGAGTAGGTAAGCCAATCTATGCATTTGCCAAGGATATCCATTTAAGTGCATATTCTGAAATACCTTTCTTTGCAAGGAAAATATCAGTGATGCATCTCAAGCTGAAATACTGGTAGAAAAAGTTACAGAATAAGTTGACAAAACAGTGATTCTTCAGTTACAGATTATACTTAACAGAGATTGAAGAGAAATCATGGGTGAAACAGATGATCTGTTGTTCAAAATAAAGAATAGAATTAGTGAACAGTGGAATAAAATACCTTGGGAAGGTTCAATATAGGTCTTTTAAGGAGACATTGCTTCCTAAATTATTGGGGTCTCCTGAAGGATTGAACAATTATAGTGATAAATCAGATTTGCACACATTTTGCACTTGGAATGCCAAAAGATGTCTTCTAAGATCACAAGAAAGAACACCTTAACAAAATTAGGCATAGGATGATGATGAAGGTCCTCACATGGATGGAAAACAGAAAAGTGGATGAACAATGAAGTGCCATAGTGTGTTGGTGATAGTAACTTATTCATGGTAGCAAAACGGACAGCTGCTTTCAAAGAACAGAGGAACTCTGGGAGACTAGGTGATGGGCAGATGAAATTCTTCATAGTTAAATGTAAAGTTAATCATGCATAGGAACAACAATTCCAACTCTACATATACACTGAGAGGCTACAGCTGATCAAAACCATCAATATAATGTTCTACAGAAATAAAAACAAATACATGTTTGGGAATAAATAAGAAAGAACAAAAAAAAATAAATCAGAAATTATCATTATGGCTATGTAGACAACTATTCTGCACCTTTTGATTAAATACTGTAAGTTACAGTGTTCCTACACCAAAAAAGGTATAGTGACAATTGTGCAGTTTTAGAGGAGAATGACAGTGATTATCAAGGTAATAAATGTTTTCTGCACAAGTAGGACTCTTCAGCCTGGAAAAGATATGGCAGGGTTAGGGGGACGTGGCACAAATGGATAGAGTCATGAGCATAACGTAGAGTGTGAGTAATGACTTTGCCCTATAAAGAACTACAGTTCATAAAAGTTGGTATGCATATAAAGGAAAAGTTCTAGTCCTGTTAAGGTGATACAGTGCAAAGCATTACTACTGTCTAGGAAAGCCCCTAACCAGAGGACATGTTGGGACAGTCCAGGAAATGCCATTACATTTTTGCCATGTTCTAGACATCCACTGCTGGCCTTTGTCAGACATAAGAGTTTGTCAGAAAAGGTCTGAACCGATCTGGTCTGTCTCATGTTCCTCATGTAACATTAAGACAATTCACTACTTGCAGACTGAATGTAGTCTTGTGACTGTAGTCTAAATGAGTGCTTTTATTCATATTTTAAATGTACTCAGAAAAAATGATAGCACTAGATATGGTACTGGTATGTTCAACTAAATACATAAGAAATGACTGGTACAACACTTCATGTCAGTTTGCACAGAGAGCACTATGCATTTAATAAAAATCCCTTCCTGTAGGTTTTTCTTTCTAATCAGGCAGATATTGCCCAATCACTTCAAAAGAGCTGATAGCATCAAATGGATTTCCATCTGTGCCTTATCTGAAACCAGGAAATAATGTCTAAACTTGCTCATAGAATAATGAGCAAGCAACTAACAGGATCAGAACACTTTCCAAGCAGACCCTCCCTCTCCCCATACAAAGCTTCCCATATGTCAATGGTGCACTTCAAAAAACTTACAGATATTTCATTTACTGTCCAGTCTCTCCAGGCTGGCTTTAGCACACATCACATTATATTTTACCTTTGAACCGATGAACATCATTTTATCCGATAGTTAAACAGCCACAGGATGAAGCAGGCAGATCTGCGTGTCCTTTTCCTGGCCTGTAGGTGGTTTGGGGTTTTTGGAACCTAGGAATTCCTTCCAGATGAAACATGGCTAGTCTGGTTTGCCAGTGTAAATACTCTACTTACATCTGAGGTGCAGAAATGGCCAAGGAACCAGCTATTGGTTCAGAATCGCTATGTCCTTGCTGGGACATGGAGCGTCTATGATAACAGCTCCCAACTTTGTTTCCTTCAAAACAGACTTAGTTCATGTGCAACAAAACTATGGGAGTTAATAAAATTCAAAATAAATAGAAATATTCAGCTGATCTACTCTGTAACCACATGATGCTATAAGCAAAAACTCTAATGCAGATGCTTCCATATATGTAAATGCTCCTGCAAAGGCAGGCTGCAGATAAGTATTATTACTGCTTAGAAAGAGTGTCATAATGCACTAGCTACAAGGGGAAATAGGAAACAAAAGTTTTAAGAGAAGGCACTCAAGATGCATCCGGTGAAAAAAATCATCCTTCCTAACAAACTTTTATTTCAATTTCTTTTCTTTAAAAAATAGTAGTTTTTGTGGAATACTGCTAAAAATAACTGAAACAGTTAGCTAAAAATAATTATTAATTATTACATAAATGTATTTCAACAGCTAAAAAAGATGTATTACAAATAATGAACATAGCATACAGCCTTGGGAAATCAGCTGTCAGTAATTTAGAATTTAAGTTCTCCAAATTTGATCTCTTATCTTCCTCTCAATTGAACAACTTCTACCCTATAAATCTCCCAGAAGAAAGAAACAGACAAAAGAAGAGATATTTTAAAGTCTACTACCTTCTTTGAAACTTTAAACTTCCTCTTCAGTACAAAATACTGGAAGGGTACAGAACAAAATAACTAATTTAGCTAAGAGATTGTATCAATTACCTTGGAATAATTGCCGATTCTGGCTGTTTCTGTGTGATTCAGTAAGTGTGCTGGAGGTCTCAGGGAAGGGAAAAAAACTAACAGGATCACTAAGAAATAATTCTAAAAACATCAGGTTTTCTATAATTTCCTCTTAGCTTGTTTTCTATTCCTGCTGTATATTATGCTTCCACAACATCTTGGCTGATTTGAACCTTTTGATGCCACACCACATTGTAATAAAGAAGAGATGCATTTCTTGGTGAGGAAATGACAAAACTGTGGCATTTTCATATACCAGTTGTTAAAACACAGTTGATGAAACATTGTTTGTTGTTTGGTAGCTTAGGTACTTCATCAAGCATTCTGCTTATTTCCCCTCATTACTGGAATTATGCCTTTCAGCTACGGAGGCCAAAAACATTAATATGTGATTTAGGCAACAAGAATATTGAAAGTGTGTGTGAATGAAATACTGACTATGCTAAAAAAAAAAAAATAATGGGAAATTAGACTTCTAACACTGAGCATTCACATTCCCCTGGATCATCATGCAGATCTTACACATGGTTTTAAGAGTATATATCCAAACCAAAGAATTAGGCTCATTCTTCTTCTATATTAGTGAAATCTGTACATTACCTTTCCACCTGGTAAATAAATAAATAAATAAATAGATGAGGTCTGAATTTTTCAATCTCTCCAGTGGCCTAAAGAATCAAACCTTATGGCAGACTTGCTGATGCTGGCATCCCCAAATCTAAAACAAAACAAAAACTGCAACCTCCACCCCAAAGCCATGAACATTTACATTTCAAAGCATCTGGGAATATCATTCCGCTATGAACTCAAAGATGACTGTATGTTTGAATATAGAAGTACAGCTCTTGAAAATTACTAATACAGGACTTGAACTGCAAAAATAAGAAAACTCAAGAAATACTTCAAATGACTCAAAATATCCTCTTCATCCCATGCAACCTAACAAAAAATTGGTTGAGTTTCAATTTTAAAAGTCAAAGCATTACCTTCAAATTTTGAAATTAATAATTTTACCTTTTTTTGACTTCCCCCCCCCCCCC
>NDXB01006521.1:0-26537 GCA_002631895.1 Agapornis roseicollis | reverse complement strand
ACAGTCCCTGTGTCTGCCTTCCAGGATGTGGGTGGTACAGTCAGAGCCTTAACCAGTGAAGACTGCGGCAAAGAAGTTATTAAGCACTTCAGCCTTCTCCAAATCCAGGGTAGCCAATTCTCCTGATAGCTTCGGGAGAGGGCCTACATTGTTCCTAGTCTGTTTTTTATTTGCAGTGTACCTATAGAATCCCTTCCTGTTATCTTTCACATCCCTATCCAAGTTTAACTGGGCCTTAGCTTTCTTCACCTGGTCCCTAGCTTCCCGCACAACTTCCCTGTATTCATCCCAGACCACCTGTCCTTGCTTCCACCTTCATACGCCTCTTTTTTCCTTTGAAGTTTCCTCAGCAGCTCCTTATCCATCCAAGGAGGTCTCCTGGCCCTCCTGCTGCACTTCCTTCNCCTCTTTTTTCCTTTGAAGTTTCCTCAGCAGCTCCTTATCCATCCAAGGAGGTCTCCTGGCCCTCCTGCTGCACTTCCTTCTAGTTGGGATGCAACACTCCTGAGCTTGTAGCAGGTGATCCTTGAATATCATCCAGCAGTTTTGGGCCCCGCTGTCCTCTAGGGCTATATCCCATGGAACCTTACTAAGCAGGATCCTGAAGAGACCAAAGTCTGCTCTGTTGAAGTCCAGGGCAGTGAGTTTGCTGCACGCTCTTCTCACCATCCTGAGGATCTTGAACTCAAACATCTCATAATCACTGCATCCAAGGCTGCTCTGGAGCGTCACATTTCCAACCAGCCCTTCCCTGTTGGTGAGCATGAGGTCAAGCAGGACACCTCTCCTGTTGGCTTCTCTATTACTTGCAGAAGGAAGTTGTTTTCCACACAATCGAGGAACCTCCTGGATCGCTTGTGCTGGGCCGTACCATCCATTCAACAGATACCAGGGGCGGAAGTCTTCCATGAGAGCAAGGGCCTGCAAGCGTGAGGCTGTTCCTATCTGTCTATAGAGTGCTTCATCCACAGAATCCTCTTGATTAGGTTGTCTGTAACAGATCCCCACAGTTATGTCTCCCATCACTGTTCTCCCTTTAAACCTGACCCACAGAATCTCTGTTGACTGAAACTTTTATCCAATTGGAAAAGTATAAACTGGAAGTTTACAGGCATGTGAACTTATTTTCCCTCAGACTGAGTGGTGGCACATAACCACCCATATAGAGATACTTAGGTGAGGAAGAAATGCAGTTTTGAACAAAAATAAATGAGTGAAGTACGTTTGCCACTTCCTGCTTACTTTAGTGGCGTATTTAAAATGTAAAGTAGTGCAAGTTTATGTCACATCAATAGTACCATAGAAAATGTGTTCTCCAAAAGTATCAACTAAACAGTGAAATGCAGAGATTTAGGATAAAAATTGCAAAAAAAAATGTATTTCCACAGAAAACATGCTAGGTTTTGCTTTTGGAAAATTGTCTTTGCTAGAGAAAGCTTTTAAAACGGAGCAACCAAGAACTGTTTGACCCCTGAAGCAGCTGGTTTGATGTTGCCCAGTATTTTCATTTGATTCCCTTTAGACATCCAAAGGGGTTTAATAATTATTCCCAGTGAGAAGAGCATGATCTGAAGGTAAGTGGTTAAAAGAATGCTACAAATACTTTGCCTACCCACAGCCTGAGTGAGTCGCTTGCCTACATTTGTGAAAAGCCTTCCAAACACTCTTTCTGAGTAGGTGCAAAGTGCTCTGTGGAGCCAAGAACACCTCATTTTTTGGCTAGTCTCACATCCTTTTTGGCCTGCTCTCCCTGGAGGTACAGAGTTGAAGTCAGGGAACTTGCACATGTACTTGGAGATTTTGGTGCCTTTGTCATTTAGCCACAAGAACAACCTTCTCTTTGAAGCACTCAGAACACCTAAGCAGGGATCAGCAGTTTCTCTCCTCAGTGGAAAAAGATCCGAGTGAGCATTCAAGAAGATCAATGCACTGCAATATCGCTTATCTGTAATAGTTTACTTGTTCTGTAACAGTTGTTACCATCGTTCATGCTCTGCAGTATTCTAATAAAGAAAGGATGACATGAATTTCTAGGGGTTTGGGGAGAGGTATATGGTGTGTAAAGACATACTTTACTCACACGGTGAGTAAAGACAGCAGTATTTCCCCAGCCTTCTGAAGAATACTTAAGAAGCAACCCTTACTACCCCTTAATCATTTACATTCCCTCCCTCTGCCAACAGAGCACTGGGTGGCAGTGAACAAAATTGCCATTTACTGCAGATCCTGTTGTTGTAAGAGGCATCTAGCTGATTAACCTTAGATGAAGACCCACTGAAGCTAGACACTGTCAGTCAGCCTGATACCCAGGGGAAAATACTGTTTGCAGTAAATACGGTTAGAAGAATCTGGCCTGATAAAAGTATTGCTTAAATAGCGCTTTCAGGTCTGTTAGTTTTTATTTTTGTATTTATACAGACTTGACTTCTGAAATATTCATGTTCCTGACACATCTAAATATACAGCCTTGAAGTGCTTTTAAGTCTCCAAGAGTAGCATAGATAATATAAATAAGTTAATCACCCTGATTTGTTGATAAATCTTGTGCATCCTTTTTATAAAAATACATTTTTATGTTGCATTGAGTTTGACCCTTCGTTTCTCTGAGAAAGTGGAAATACAAGTGGCCTTGCTTGATCTCTTGGTTCTACATGCAGAGCAGTCAGTAGCATTGCTAATTGCAGCAAAATGAAAAAGAGGCTTTTTCCCCTGCCTCGGTTTACCAGATTTCCAGTTAACACTGACAAAGGCGAGAGTACAGGAACCTGCACTCTGGGCATTTGGTGGAACACCATACCTGACACCAGGTGTAGGACCTTACACTTGTCATGGTTAAACTTCAGAAGGTTGACATCAGCCCACCTCACAAGCATGTCAAGGTCCCTCTGGATGGCATTCCTTCCCTCCAGCGTATCCACTGAACCACACAGCTTGGTGTCATTGGCAAACTTGCTGAGGGCGCACTCAATCCCACTGTCCATGTCAGCGACAAAGAAGTTGAACAAGACCAGTCCCAACCCCAATCCCTGAGGGATGCCGCTTGTTACTGGTCTCCAGCCAGACATTGAGCCATTGACCACAACTCTTTGCATGAGGCCATCCAGCCAGTTCTTTATCCAGCGAGTGGTCCACCTATCAAATTGGTGTCTCTCTAATTTAAAGACAAGGATGTCTCTAATAAAATCACCACACTTATGCTGCCCATTACACCTTTACTACAACCCCTACAGGTTAGTATGTAAAAATAGCATTGTGTACCCCAGATTGCCAATGGCCTTTTCTTGTAATGGTCCAGCAGAAAAAGTTCGGCTTTGCACTGCCTGTGGAAAGTTGAGGAATCATAATTCTGGTAAAAGAAACTTGAGAAGCAAGTTCTAAAGACCTTGCCATCACACCAGCTGATCTCAACCACAGCAGGATCACAAGGGGAGAGAGCTGATGTTTCAGAGAACCAGATCCCAAAGCTTTTAGGGCTTCCTAGAGCAATGCCAGGTCTTTGTTTCTTCCCAGAAACTGATTAATAAAGCCAAGGTATAACTGAAGCAAGTCCAAAAAAAAGTGTGTCCCAAACCAGTCTGTTCCCATGGCACTTGTAGTATTCTTTTGGCAGGATAAGGTGGAAATGCTTTCATAATTTCAGAGAAGCTAAGTCGTTTTCTATAAACCTTGATTAAATCTAAAATTAATTGTGGTTAATACCTTTTAAACTATTTTTCATCCAAGACCAAATGAAACTTTTCACTGATTACTCTTGAGAGGTGGCACCCAGAGGGAAGCTGCTGTCTCAACCAGTGAATGCGCAAGGGAGTAATAGTGTGAAAAAGTTAATGTATCAGACACAAGGATTTCAGCAAGGCCACTGGTACAGTCTTTTCTTACCATTGCACGTGTGCTGCTAGTTTATATCCACAGAGATCAGCCCTTCACTCTGTGCCATCAGCTGGAGTGGTGCCTTCCCATGTAATAGGATCCTAAAGCTGTTCTAACATGTACCAAATTCCAGAGAGATAGAGGAAACTCAATTAATATTTTTTAATTTTTTAGGATTTGTTTTTTCAGTGTTGACCTCTGACAGCTACAGCAGAGGCATAAAAGAAATCTCTCTGTAATTTATACTTCTGTGAACTGTCATACATACTCAAGTGCCAATGAAGTCAACTGCAGGAAATCTTTATTATTTTCTTAGAAACTCTTTAAAATGTAAACATCCTGTTGATACGAATCTCAGATTCTTCTGATGTTTACTTAGCAGCTGCCATCATTGTGCAGCGTCTGAGTACGCATACCATATTACAGGGCACTAGGCTGACAGAGCACTATTCTGACTTGTGTTTTATTTTTACAGAAGCTAAGTCTGAAAATACTTCTGAGCAGTGCAATGTTAGAACGGCTTATGAGAACATTTCTGTTATCTTAAAACTATTTGAAACTTAGAGATTGCTTAACTATTTCAAACACAGTATTGAACTGGCCACAAAGCATCCCCTTTACTCTGCCCTCATTATCAGATCCTGAAAGAGAACATGTTCTAATCACTCATAACAAAAAGGGTATTGCAGTAGGAATCATACAAAGTCTCTGTCAGTTCCAGTGGTAACTGCCATTTCTCTTCTGAGTCAGGAATACCTGGAAGTCTCAGCTTTCTGCGTTGCAAAAGAATAAAAAATATCGTCACACCCTCATGGCAGGAAAATTATAATAATTCAAATATTAAAAAGTTTAAGAAAAGAAGAAAAATAGAACCTTCTATTTATTGTTTTGTAAATCTGATTATTTTTAAGCTAGTCTCATTATTTTGGGGGCCTGACTCACCATTTTTGAATGCTTAGGTTGACAGCAGTTTTCCATTGCTGGTACAGTGGTTGTGCTGACTCAGGATGTCTTTTACAGCCGTGAACAGTGCACAGAAAGTATGTTCTTTACAGATCCATGCAAATCATACCGTGCATGCCAGTATTTCCTACCATTAATGAAGATCCCATGTGCCTCTGGTTGCACATGGTTGATTAATCATACCTGCTTGCGTGCTGCAATAGCAGTACTCCTGATGCTAAAATGGGATGAGAACATTTGGACTCTGGAAACATGAATCTGCCCTAATATATTAGGAAAATAGGTGACATCCTAGCATTTGTATATTTTGTGGCTGTGTGTGGCATAGGCAAAGAGCAAAGGCATTTTGTCACTCAAAGGGGGACCCTCAACACCAGAAATGACAGTCAAGTATCTGTCAAGTTTCACAGAACCTGTACCATCTTCTAGATCCAATTCTGCTTTTAGGTTTTATTGCATAACCATAGAATCATAGAACCATAGAATAGCTTGGGTTGGAAGGGACTTTCAAAGGTCATCTAGTCCACCCCATTTGTAATGAGCAGGGACATCTTCAACTAGATCAGGTATAGGGAAGCATTTTGAAAACAATTCTAAATTCTGTTGATGTTTTGTAATTAAGAAACATATATGTTAAAGTTTTAGATTTGCAAGCATATGCACACATAGACACACAGAATACGCGCATCAATATGTGCACGTGAAATAAGCAGAGCGAATAACTGCAGCATCAAATAAAATTCTTCCTGTTAAAAAAATGTTCTTAGTTGGTTATAATGTACCCCAACTTCAATTGCATATATGACACAAGTGTCTATCCTAACTTGACTATTTATTTATTTCAGTCCAAAGGGTTCTACAGTGTCTACAAATAAGGTTTAGGGGGAAATGTATTGTTACCTCATGGTAAAAATTCTTGGCTTAGAAAGACTGGCTTAGAAAGGGGAGCTATTCATAAAATCATAGGATCATAGAATGGTTAGGGTTGGAAAGGACCTTGGCAGAGGAGATAGGTGCTGAGCTAGCATAGAGGGAATTAGTGAGTGAGAGGTAAACAGAGAGGAGGAGGAGGCAGGAAGAATCAAAGGCTCCTTTTGTTTGGATAGAGGTAGGTTTCTGGTGCTATATGAGGTGATGGATTTGAGCTACCCAAGCCTATGAGACATACAAGCTGTCCATAGCAGCAGTGGAGACCAAACAGGATATGCTAGGATATCAGTCTTAAGTTGCATGAGATCACAGAATCATTTAGGTTGGAAAGGACCCTTAATATCATCAAGTCCAACTGTTAAACTACCACTACTAGGTATTTATGTATGGACACCTGAGTCATGCTTTGAGTTTACTTTTGGGAATCGACAGGTGCAGTAGGCATTAGTGGTGTAGAATACCCAATTAGAATCAATAGAAATCTATTGAACAAGTCAAGGTGGATTTTGGTCCTTAAACATGGACATCTGGTTTAATTTGGGGCACTGTGGAATATCTCCATCTGGCTGCCAGCTGCTTTGCCAGAAAGTTCTATAAAATCAGTCATACCTGCCAGTCTCATGCAGATGCCTCAGGTATCTAGAGCATCTCAAATGGCAACTTAGACAACTGAATTCTTAGTGGTGGCTTAATTTCAGCTTCACCCACCTTACAGTATACACCCACTGTTTCAGCTGAATATCTTTCTAAACACTGCTGGCTTTATTGAGTATGTCTTTCCTTGCTGGGTGCTGGGAATTTGGATGCCTGGTACACATGCAAACACCACACTACAGTTAACTGTATTTAGGTGGTTTTACATTGAACTGAATGCAACCCTTAGGCTAGGAACAACTGACAGTTTGAAAGATATTTGAGGAATAGTGCTGGGAATAGAGCTTCTATACTGATAAAAAAGTGAAGAATTGCTGGGTGGAAAGCAGCTAGGGTTGGAATTGAGATTCAGAATGGGATGGAGAAAACAGAAGACTAAAATTTGGACTTGGCAGGGCAAGAATGTGGGGCCAGAAGAAGCAAAAGTAATGGAAATTAGAAGTTGGAGAATAGAGCTGAAACAATGAGCCGAAGGGAAGCAGAGCCAGTCCTGAGACCAGAAGGGAGCAAGATAGAAGTCATACTTGGAAAGGCTGGACAAATAGTGGACCAGCAAGGCCAGTAGGTGGTAAATATTCTGCCCTTTTTCTGCTTGGAATGGAACTTAAATTTCCAAAACCTTATCATTCCTCTTCTCAGCAGGTGCCTTTGGCTCTGTTTGTGTTAAAAACAGGAGAAGCACAATGTAAGAGAATTCATAGAGGTAAATAGTAAGTGGTGAGGACCTGAAGTTCCCAATGTAGGCATCTCAGAGTTATTATTTTAGCCAGCAGCTGTTTAATCCCATGGACTGAATGCCTGTTACTGACTGGAGCTCACTAAGGATGATCCTAAAGAGCATCTTTCCCTTAGCTTCAGTTGAAAGGAGTTCATACACTCTGAGACTACTCCACGATGTGGACCAAAGAATGGTAAATGTGGACATGACATTTGCTTTGTTAACACACAATAGATCCCAACTAAATCACTCTCCATGCTGAACACCCTCAGCATAACACCCAGCAGGGAGGTATCCCATGTTCCTCTGGCTAGAATCTGACAGTGCAACCTCTTTCAGTGATACCATTAGTTTAAGGGAAAGAAGCCTAAGGCAGCAGATCTAGAGGTGCTAACACTGTTGCCAGTACTGGTGCATGTGTAAAATACCTGGTTTTTAGTTTGTCTCCTTCAAGCCCAGCAGACTGTATACACAGGCTCTGCTAAAACCAGTGCATTACCAAGCACTTCAAAGTTTGGGATCTTCAGAGACGTTTTATGTATGCATAGGCATGGTCTTTCATTAAAACATGACTTTTTTCTCTTTCATTAACCAAAAGAGCTTTGTAATGAAGGGTGCAGAACTCTACCTCATTTCTGGCAGAAGCTGTAAAATGCCTGTTGAAAGAAACAGGGAACTATAGTAAGTAAAAATGTTGGTATGCAAAGCCATGTAGGACAGAGCCTTGGGTGACATGGTTTAGTGTGTGGTGTCCCTGCCCATGGCAGGGGGCTTGGAAATAGATGATCTTAAGGTCCTTTCCAACCCTAACTATTCTATGATTCTATACCTTCATGGTAAAGGCACCTAAACTTCAGATCCAAGGTGGTCTATTCATGAAGTCAGTAATACATCTTTCATAGATGGTCACAGTTTGTCCTCACTTTTCTGAGTATCTCATTTAAGACCTTGAAATCTGTTTTACAGACAGATAGTGTTTCAGAGCACCCACAAATGAAGTCCAGGAGTGCTATCCTTTGAGCATAGTCAATTCTGTGTAATGCTACGCACACTGGAAAATCAACTCTAGGTGTTTCAAACTACACTGCATACTTTCAAATTAATGCATGTAGTTTGTCATTAATTTTTGTGCTCTCCATCTGCAAAATGGAGATGAAAATGGTCACTAAGATGTCACAAAACTAAATTAATAAATGTGAGCATACCAACTCTGTGGTGGTGCATGCCAGAGCAATGCACATAAGAAAATAAATGCTGCCTCTAAACCATGAAATCTGTAATAAATAAATCCTCAGACCATACACAGAATTTAAAACAAGAAAAGTTATCAAATAGCAGCTCACCAGCTGAACGGCATCCTGTTAGTGGGTTGAGTGAGTGAAGGATCCTTTGGATCATGCAATGAAAGATTAAACCATAATGCACATATACCAGATACAAGCTAAGAGTGCACATAAATCTGTTGTTTAGGCATTTCCAAATCTGTGAATTCTCAAGTTTACAACCCTACCTGGAGAACAGCCCATTTCATAGGTCCTGCAGACCAAGCCAAGTATTTTATCCTTCATAAGTGTAAATTATGTCTTGTCTTTTTCTAAATGATCATGAGATGAGACTCTATGACTAGCCTCTCACAGTATCTAATAAGGTGGAAGACCACACCATTCAACTGTGGTTGCTCCATTTCTTTTTTCTCCCAGTTTCATTATCTTTATTTTTGTATCTGCTGGTAATGGAGCCCAGGGTTAAACATAATTTGGTCGGATGTCTGGCTTTCAGAAGGTCTGAATGCAGCTGGCCTTTTTATGTTGGCTTTTTGTTACTGTGACATCTTACAATTTATGAATTAAAGACAAGATCAAAAGGCGTTTTCTGCTAAAACAAACAACATACCTTGTTTCCAACAATTAATGAGTGACAAAGGAAACCAGTAATGTTTGTTAATGTGGGACAGCTTATGTTCTATGTTTCAAGTATACATTCTGTATATTGGGTTGGTGTCTATGCAACTGAGATACTAAATATTCAATGCAGGCAATAGTGAGTAATGTCCAAGATTTGGGTGCGCTTCAGCAAGAGAAAAGCAAGTTAGACAAAAGCTTGTGACATTTTGTGAAATGTAGTCTGGGCTCTTTGCCCACCTCTGCCCCAGTGGGTGCATTTATTTATATTCCACATGGCTGCAAAACTGATGGAACTGAAGATTTTTGTGATGAAAGGAAAAATTCTTGTCCCCTAATTTATGATAGTATTGCTCAATTAATCACCGAAGTACAGAAATGAAATATGAAACAAATGAGAGTAATGCAGTTGGGCCAAGCTCTGTGTGTGATATGTTGAGCAATCAATATCCTTCTGGTACCTCCATTCAAACATTTTAGTATAAAGAGTAATCGTTATTAATCTCGTTTTAAATCCCTAGGTTTTTGCCATCTCCAGGACAACTCTTCTCCCTTTAAATACTTTGTAGAAATTGAAAAATACAGCTATAGCATGCAAAGTTGAAATGAAAATGTGGGAAACTGATGACTTGGGAAAGAATGACATTCAGTGTTTCTAACAGAGGAAAAGACACTTTGTTAACTATAATATTTGCCTGGAATTTATGACTTTGGTGTTTAAGTGGGCCCCATTGCACCTGCTTCATGTATGCCATTGAACAAGGTTATTAGGGCAAGCTCAAAATGGACCTTGATATAATTTGAGTTCCATTATATGACAACCAAAAGAAAACTGCTCATTGATCTCCAGGAGATGCCTGTGCTCTACACAGGCAGCATTTCACAAAAACAAGATAAGAGAGCTGGGGTTGTTCAGCCTGGAGAAGGCTCCAGGGATACCTTCCTGCAGCCTTGCAATACTTAAAGGGGGCTTATAAGAAAGATGGGGAGAAACTTTTTAATAGAGCAGTTTGTGATAGGACAAGGGGTAATGGTTTTAAACTAAAAGAGGGTAGATCCAGACTAGATATAACAAAGAATATTTTTACAATAAGGAGCAGTGATACCCAGAGAGGTGGAAGGTGCGCTATCCCTGGAAACTTTCAAGGTCAGCTTGGACCAGCTCTGAATAACCTGATCCAGTTGAAGATGTCCCTGCTCATTGAGGGCGGGGGGGGGGAGGGGTGTTGAACCAGTGATCTTTAAAGATCACTTCTGACCCAAACCATTCTATGATTAAAAATTAGCAAAGCAAAAAGAAGGTTTGCTTCTGAGAATGACCCTAATTTCTGTTATTCTAACATAGCTGAGAGGATCGCCACTAGTTTACATCTAACACTGAGGTTTAAGAGCAATAGGTGCCCCTCCACCTAAGGCCCAACCAGGCAGGTAGTTTGAGATAACACCTAACAGATGACGGCAAGACTGAGCTACTCACAAATGTAGAGTAACCTCCTGCTTTCTCTTAGCTTCTATCCAGAAGTCCGTAGTGGTTAGCTCCTTCAGCTGGGACATAGCATTAAGTTTACTGATAATTTTGCTGCTTGATTAAATAGCTGGAAAGCTAACATAGGAAAATGACAACAGCTAGGACAAACACAGCAGTTTGCCTGGTTAGGGGTGGACACCATGGACAGCTAGATGTTTTTGTCCATTAATAACAAATTTCTTAAGACAGCCAAACTTTCATCAGCAGATCTGTGTTTTTAGAGTTAAGCCTGTATTGTGTTCCACAGTTTTACAGAGGAGGAAACTGAGTCACAGAGCATTTAATTGGCTTCATCATAATTGCAGACTTGGAAACAATTGAGAACTACCAATTTGGTATTTCTCACAGTATATTTTGGATCATGAAGCATTGCTTATTTCCAAATACTTCAGTGCTTTTTGGTTGGATATTGGTGACTTCATCAGTAATGTTTCAAATGAATGGGTTGTATGCTTTAATTTCTAGCTGATTTTCTACTATGGAACTGGAGACAGCTGGTGTCCACAGCACTACTACGATGAGATCAAAATGGATTTTCCAGACGGGGACATTCGCCTTTGTGAGAAAGGGCTCCGCCATGCCTTTGTGCTAGATGCCAGCAAGGAGATGGCTGCCATGATTACAGACTGGGTACGGGATGACCTGACCAAATTATAAACACAGATTCAGTGATTAATAAGAAACTGATGTAATTATTTTGTGAATGTGTAATTTTTTTGTGAGAGAGTCTGTCCTGTTTTTTTTTCTGTTCATTATATATTATGGCTTGTTTTACATTAAGATGTTTCACAGGAAGCTAAAGAGAGACTGACTGGTCCAAAGTATAGTTTTATTGATTCGGTAGTCATGTACCTTCATCCTGTGTCTTCAGGACTCTGCAGGACTTGGCAAAGGGTGGAATATTTATTGCCCGCTAACACTCTAGACAGCACTGATTCACTGGCTACAAGTGTACCTGAGTTCCTACCACCTGACTCAGCTGCTGGAGAACTGTCAGGGATGGCCTCAGGGCAGCTCAGCTGGCCTGCTTTGGAAAGAAACACCAAGCTGCTCTGTATGGATAGGAATCTCCCTCTGGATGGATGCTGGCAGTGAATCCTGGTATGCTGTGAAAGGCCTGGCCCCCTCCATGCACCTGATCCACCACGTAACCCTGGTGCATGACAGCCAGAGCAGCCCACAGCCCCAGGACAACCCAGTGCTGCCTCCTCCAGGTTAGATGGGGTTGATGGTCAACCAGAGGTCAGGCTGAGTTCAGGATGAGTACAAGGGAACTGCATAAGATGGGGTGTGCAGTTTCTCCAAGACTCAGAGGGGGCTTAAGGTGCTGCCAGGACTCCACAGGGTATTAAAAATACCATAAGGTAACTGTGGCTGCTCAGCAAGGGAATTCATATAGAACGTTGGTCTGGAATGTGTCCAAGCGTTTCAGTTTTCAGTTGACTGTAGAGAAGGTAAAGGACACTGGTCAAATGTGCCAATACTAAAGGTTAAAATAGATTGCAGAATCTACACATAACTACTTACAGGTGGCTTAGCTTTCCTAATGAAGTCCATGTGAACAGTGCTTGCTCAGCAACTTTAAAGAATTAAACCTGTTTTGATGCATGCCTACATTTCAGTTCTTTGCTTGAAGGACTGAAGTATGGAATTCTCTGCCAAGCCACAAATTAGATAAGTCCACTGTGAGAAAATGGCTATTACTGTGCCATGGTTGCACCCGTAAAATGGCATGAAATGTCACTATTGAGAACCATATCCTTGCTGTAGCACATTGTTGACAAGTACACTGTTCCTCACATTTGTTCATCCCTCTCCTTCACAGGTAGGTAGAAACTGGGAAAATCATCCTGTCAGTTGTGATAACAGAAGAAGTTGCAGGAATAGCTAGAAATGAAAATAATGTAAGTAAGAGGCACAGAGCCAAGTGTAATCAGGAAAAGCTTTCTAGCCATGAACCTGTGAAATACATTCCCTGTGGAGTTTATAGAGACATTTATGAATATGTGAAACGTTACAGAATATAGTCAGGAGAAGTCCTGCCTTTCCAAACACAAGAATTTAGATCATGCATTGGGTATCTCAACTTATGATTTATGAAGAATTTTAATATGGATTTTCTGAACTAGTTCTCAAACCTGCAGTCAGACAGTGGATTTAAGTGACCATCTTCACATCAGAAACTGCTTTTCAGACTAGCCAGTGGATTTTCAGATTCCACTGCTGTGTAATGAAGCAGGTACTGATGTCTGAGGCAGAAACGTTGAGACCACAGTTGCAGCAGCGCGGAGACAAATGAGACACATTCAGAGTAAAGGGACTGTGCCCATGCAACTGATTCTATTTATGGGAGAGTCATGGGACATTCTTTCTTTCTACAGGGTCATATTTGGTCATGATCAAAACAATTCTTGTTCTCACTTTAGAAATCCATAATTGTAGGTGTCTGTGCATGTTTCAGTTGCACCCAGATGCTGGCATGCTTCCTGTTGGATGGCCTTATGGCAGAAGCTAAATGCATCTATTGGCCTAGGTGCTCCCTGAGGCAGAGTGAGGGGCAGGGTGTTCACTAACATGGGTATAGATGTATGTACACAGAGATACAGATACACATATACACCTGTTTATCTGTTAGCAACATAAAAAATGCAGTTCACTTGGTTGTTTTGGATTACACATTGAATTGATTGAACAGAACGTTTTTTCTTCAAAGTACGTAGAATTGGGTAATTAAGCAAGAACTCAGTTGTAAAAGCTCGGCTGTTGTAGTGGATCTCTTGAGAATAGAAAATATCTTGCATTAACCAAAGATGACAAGTGACTATAAAGCCTGGAAGCACCTATGAGCAGCAGTTGTTTACAGAGCATACTTTGTATGGGGAATTAATTTTGCAATACTTGTACTTGACTTGTGTATGCCTTTTATACAAATGTTAATCCATTCCAATGTATCCTACTGATTGCATTAAGACCTAAACTGAGATTAGATCTGGTCAGGGATGGCCAGATCTACTGCAGGATAATGCCTTACAATTTTCTTAAATTAATTTTCTCTAAGGTTATCAAAAGCTATCAATTCAGTTGCTGCCTTCCTCCTAAAGCTGTTTCTGTAAGGCTGAGATCTGAAAATTTGCTACTTTAATCATTGCAAAAAAAAGCACAGGTCTAGATTTCACAGCTGTATTTTCGAAGAGGAGCAGATCTCACACAATGAGAAACCAGCTCCTCCGAAGCCTGGCAGAGAGTGTCAAAAGTGCTTATCGTCCACGTGTGCCAACTTCCCATGAGAACACAGTGTGGTCTTGCTTATTTTAGACTATTTTAGAATTTTGGGAAACCTATCACAAATGAATTGACTGTATGCAGTAGCACATAATCTCTGTCATTCACATTTGTGCTTAATTCTCACCACATGAGTAATCCTGCTAGCTTCAATGACTTTGACTCACGTTCAAGTGTTTTGCTAGATCGATACCTTTTATGACAAAGTACACAACTCCAATAACAAAAATAAAGAGGTTTATGGTAAAATGTAACTTGATTATTTTTACAACTTATTCACTCTCTTCATCACTTAGTGCATACAAAATTCACTAAATTACTTGCCAAACCCCAAATTTCACAAGTGAAGTAGAAATCTGTGAAGTGCAGAGAAAACCAGTGGGTGGTAGGCACCTGATTCACTTCAGCATTTTTATCCAGAGGCACTCCAAGATAATCAATCAGTGTTTCCCCTTCCTCCCTCCAGCTCTGTGTTTGCTGCTTTGAATGAGCTATAGAGTGTGTGGATTAGTGAGATTTTTCCCTTCAGGAAGCTTGATGAGTGCTTGCCCAGTGTTTATGGTGAAGAATTTGGGGTTGGACTCTAAGCTAAACACCAGTTTCGTAACTCACAGGAGACATCACATATATAAGCCGCAACAGATAATCTCTCCTCTGCAGTTGAGGGCATCTGTGTATTTATTTTACAGAAAATGGCTTTTTACATGCATCCACTCCCTGTCCCTTTCTTTGGTCTAGCTAATTGCCAGCAAAGACTTTAAACAAGATATTCAATGTTATCATTAATAAAGTCACTCAAGATATTACTGGATTTAGATAAACTTACTAGACCCAAGAGACTTGCTTTACTCTGTGTCACAGGTCATACTCAGATTCCCAACCACAGTAAGTATCTGAGGCTCTTCACTTGCAGGCAAATGTTCTCATTCCTGGCGTGTTCGCAAAATAAGAATCCAGAGAGTGTTTGTAAGTGACCAGGAACCATTAAAACACCATATATTTCTGGAACAGCTGATGGGGTTGGACTACAAGCAGCAGATAGAGCAGTAACAATACAAGCCAGCTGCCAGAAGTGATTGTTGCTCTCAGCAGCATCATGCAGAAGTTACAAAACAGCCTGACCCGCATGCTCAAATGGGACAGGCAGGGAGAGATTTAATTAAGGACTGTTTTCACATGATTAAGCTCACAGTAAAGGATTAGTTTTTTCCATTCCACCTATTGCCTTCCAACCCAAACCATTCTATCACTGTAAGAATGTGCTTGCAGGGAAGTATTTGTGTTGTGAAAAGTGGTTTACAGCAGCTAAAAAAAATCATAGAATGGTTTGGGATAGAAAGGACCTTAAAGCTCATCCAGTTTGAAACCCCTTCCAGAGGGGGTTACTCAAAGCCCCTTCCAACCTGGCCTTGAACACTGCCAGGGACTGGGTGGCCACAGCTTCTCTGGGCACCCTGTGCCGGTGCCTCACTAACCTCATAGTGAAGAATTTCTTCCTAATAGCTAGTCTAAATCTGCCCTTTTTCAAACTAAAGCCATTCCCCCTTGTCCTATCCCTACATGCCCTTGTAAAACATCCCTCTCTAGATTTCTTGTGGGCCCGTTTAGGTACTGGAAACTGCTTTAATGTCTCCCCAGCTCTTCTCCAGGCTGAACAAGCCCAGCTCTCAGCCTGTCTCCACAGCAGAGGTGCTCCAGCCCCTTGAGCATCTTCATGGCCTCCTCTGCACTCACTCCAAGAGGTCCACATCCCTCTTGTGCTGGAGGCCCCAGAGCTGGATGCAGTACTGCAGGGGGGTCTCATGAGAGGGGAGTAGAGGGGGAGAATCCCCGTCCTCATCCTGCAGAATGTTTGAAACATCTGACTACCTGACTGCAGTGTTTGCTAGTCAGACACACAAAGGAGAGTTTTTTCCATCCTATTTGAAGGAATTCACAATAAAAGAGGCAGTGGAGATGCCCCCCACTCTCCCAGTTTACAAATACTTCAAACTCAAGTTAAAGCACCCAAGCTCTACACTATACTGTGTTTCATACATTAAGAGAATACTTGTGTATGGAGATGGTTTGGAATTGGGGAAAACAGGCTTTCCCAGCATCAGAACTCAGCTACTCCTTTTCCTGAACAGGCACCCTTAAAATTTATGAGGACCCAGCTGTTCTAATATGTTAGGAACAGAAATACCTTTTACAGAATATAAATGTTTTGAAGTGTGAACATCATCTGCTCTCATCATGCAGGGCATACTGCAACTCATGTTTATTAGGAAGGAACCTGTATTTTCACCCACAAACACACCCCACCCCAGGATTTTAAGCATCCAGAATGAACTGTAGTGTGTAACTCCAATTACAGCCCCAGCACAGTAGGATTGCACACAGGTTTAGGGAGACCCAAGTGATTGGTTGACCAAGACCAGGACAACAGAGGTGACATGACATGAACTTCGGCACAGAAATATTTTGTGCAAGACAGGAGTTTCCTTTTGTCCTTGTATACCTACCGCTTGCACCAAAACGGAACAGTCCAACGCAGCTGTATTCCTATGGAATTATAACTTTGCGATAATGAGGATTTAATGTGATGAATTAAGCTAATCTTACAGATTCTCTGCTTTCTGGAACTTTTTAAGTTCACCTACTAGAAATGCAAAGGGATTTCATGTCCCAGGGTGCTTTATTACCAAAAAAAAAAATACCTTGAAAAAGGGAAAAACAGACTTTAGAAAAGAACATAGTCAATTAAAAGCAATCTTTAACAAAATACTCACTGTGGTAGTACTAAGCAGCCTAATCTCTCAAACACTAGGCAATATATCCTGTGTACCAGTAATACCTAGCAGGAATGAAACTACCAGACCTGATTTGCAGGGAAAGGACTCTCTACTATATTCCTCTGTGTATCTTTTTTATTTCCCAAATGTTGGAATTCCCAATTCCATCCTTAATTTCCTAAGGGGATATTTTGACCAGGCATAACCAAGTTGGGTTCCTCCCGCACCCCTTCTGTTCCCTTGGGTTTCCTCTGCAGGGACCACAGTGAGCTGGCCTCTGCCCTGGCAGAGTCCTATGCTCAAGGCAAACCCATCAGGCCAGCTTTGTGCGGTCACAAGCATGATCTGAGCTGGGGACAGTCTTCTAGCTCTCACATCTACCCCTTCAGTTCAACAGTTCTGAGCCTCTAAAGCTTTCTATTCATGTCAATGGAGACAACCCTGTTTAGCTTGCTGGAGCTACATAGTCAAGGCAAGTGAGCTGTATTCAGAAACACACGGAAGAAAAGGTATGTACAATCCCATGACAAATCCATTGCAAACACTTACTGTTCTGCACCCATTTTCTTGGAAAATACCTGAGGTTGCCACAGAAGGCAGTTTAAAATGAATGGCTTTTTCATTTTGGGTTTTAACATCTTGGGTAGCCCAGGAAGTAAAGGTGACTGATAAAGGTTGCTCTAAAATGAGCCATCAGGTTTCAGGACACAGGCACAAGTCTTCAAAAGAAAAGTCCTTGCAGAGATCTAATTGTCAATAAAATATTTAATAAACTTAGCTGTACAAAATATTAAGAAGGCTATTGAAGAGTATACAAGAATACTTATTTAACAAATATATACTGCTATATAATATATTCAAGAAAATATAGATTGCTGTTTACAGTTCATTTACAATCCCATATGTACAACCTATTTAAACTTTAGAATACATACAAAGAATGCATTTACACCATCACTTACAGAGCTATCTTCTTTAGAGATATTTCATACACTCAGACCTGAAAAAGCAGAACAAATACATGAATAGTTTAGAGGCACACACAGGGATACGAGTACTGCTTCAAGAATCATAACTACTAGAGATACGGCTATTGGAAACATGAGTCCTTTTTCAATTTTTGCTGTTTTCCTTTCTGATCAAAGAACATATAAATAAAACCACGACTGACCAGCAGAGAGACTTGTTCTGTCAGGGTGCTCCAGATAGTGTTGACTTCAGAAGAGCACGCAGTGATGGCATATATAGTGACTTAGCAAACTGGCAGCAAGCAGGGCTGACCTTGCTCCTGCCTGCATCCGACATGGAGAGCACCAAGAGTGGAGCAGGGCTTTTCCTGTGCATACATGGGTTCAGTTCTTGTGAACAGCTTCTCCACCAGCTCCTCCAGCAAAAAGCCAGAGCACAAGATGGAGCTGGAGACTCTGGGTGGGCAAAGCTCCTAAATACTCCTTGGGTTGTAAGAGCTTGGTTTGCAAAGGCATTGCACAATTGTGGCTTCGACTGAAGCACATGGGAGCACTGCATGTTCAGCACCTCAGAAACTCTGACCCTTCCTTTCCAACACTATTTGAAGGGTCCATCACTGCAGCACATGGGGTGAATGTAACCAGAGTGACCACCCCACCCCCCGGCCAAGGAGGGGATGAGCTGCCCTACAAAATGCCCCATCCCCAACTGATCACTGCCTACACAAACACTTAACTTTGGCACCTCTCTGAGGACCAAAGCCCAGCTCCTCCACATTTGACCACTCCTTTCTCTGGCCTGTGGGTGTTATTCCATGCTCTGCTGCTGCCAGCTAAGCTCCAGTGAGCACCAAGGAATGACTCGCCTGGGAGCAAGGTAGCCCTAAACTTTGTAACCATGCCCCTTGGGTTTTTTCCTAACTGATCCCCTTGTACCAATTTGCCAAGGCAGGATGAAGGAAATGAACGGAACACTGTGAGGAACACTACCATCATCTCCCCAAAACCTGGGACCAAAGCCAATGAAACAGCAACAGGGAGACCTGGGTGGCATCAGCATAATTTGACCCCACAGCAAAGTGGAGGGGAAGGGAGACCCAAACACTCCCAACTTCCATCAGAAAAGCACTTGAGAGTGTGACCCACTGTGAGCAGGTCCTCTCCTCCCACCAGCTTCAACCTTACCAGAACCGTCCCCTCACTGTCCCCCAATTGAGTGCACAGACTCCTCTCCCCTGCCCACCAAACACCCCATCCTGAAAGCTCAAAGTATGAGCACAAGCATCAAAACAGAAAATTGAGCTCACAGAATATACAAATGACCTAGTAAGGGGTGATGACAGAAAAATGATGAGCAAAACCTGCTGAAAAAACACTGAAAAATGGCTGGGTTTTGTTTTCAGCACTTTCTGGGAATGGACCAAGCTTTGGTTTAAGTCTTTTCAATGCCAGTCTCCATGAGCTCTGCTGCCCTAGCCTGCTCAGCCACAGTCAAACACAGTGCATCAGTCAATCCACCGGTGTGCTCCTTCCCACCACCACATAGATCAGCTCCTCTCCATCACAGTAAATCCAGGGATCTGCTCAGATACTGGTGGCAGTAAAAGGAAAAAGCAGCTGCATGGGCTTCATATGTCTTGAAGTGCAAGGCTGCAAAACATCCTTTGAGATGCAGGGTTGGGTTCTTGGTCAGCAGGTTCCATAGTTTGGTCATCTTTTGGAGGTCCAGAACTCTTGCTGATAGGGCATAGCTGATTTTCAGAGACTTCTCTAAACCTTACAACTTGCTGTACCAGGAATAAGGAGCCTTAAAAGACTGAATGCAGCTGGTTTTATCCTGGAAGACATAAACCAGCTTATGACAGAACTCAGGATGTCACATACACCAGCCTGGTGGGACATCTTACTCTTTTACCAGCCATTAATTCAAAGACAGAAAAGGCAGAAAAACTCTCCCCCCTCCATACAAGGTCACAGGCTCCTGACCATCAGCAACACTTCATCCATAGAACAGTTACTCCACAACTCCTCTTTCCAAAGTGTTTCACAGAGGACACACTTCTGCAGTGAGCACATTGCTACAGTCTGCTCTTGCCTCCCAGCATCCCTGTTTGGACCCTGCATAGCCATGAAGGGATGGATCCCTGCTGTCAGGGAACACTGCTCTGATGCCCATGGGACACACAAAATCTCTCCATCTGCTGGTCATGGTGACTTAAAAGAAGAACCATGCCGCTCTCAAAGACCAGAGCTTGGCTTTTCCCATGTGGGTTTTCCTGCCCATTCACCTCCCCAGAGGGTGATGTGAATAGTGAGAAATTCACACCATAACTCTGGTTCTACCCAAGACACAGCAAGCACACTGCCCAGCCAAGGTCCATGTGATACCTTGGGTCTGGCCATCTTTCAAATCTAGTGGCACAGCCCCGTTTTGGGTGACTACCCCCTTCCAATACCCAAACTCTCACTGATGTTGCCCTATGCATGTTTTCTGACACACGTCAGTGCTGCCCCATTGCAAACAAAAGAGAAGGCACTCATGTTTCAGGACTTGCTACATGCTCAGCAGGAAACCATGACATTTCCCACCAGTTTTGCTCCAACTGGAGTATGAGCTCAATTGATATTTATGACATACCAGTCATAGCAGCATATGTCACGTGGTTTTTGACATGAATAACTAACTGTAGATGCTGCTATCACAGACAAGAACATCAAGCTGAAGCTCCTGTTAAGTCTGGAGAGCAAAGCCAAAGGCATCCTATCAGTACGCCAAGGCACTCCACTCCACTTGCCCAGCTGCAGTTCCATGGGACCGGCATCCCTGTAGCATCCTAAGTGATGCCCCAGCCTCTTTTGATGCCCCAGCCTCTTTTGTCTCATCCTGCAAGAGCCAGCTCTGCAAACAGCAGTGCATGTGTCTGCTGTTATGTGTGGGCCAGCACAGGTGACTCCCCCTAAACACACACTTAGGTTTGTGGACTTAAAACCACCAACAATGAAAGGAGCTGCTTGTCTTGTAACAGGAGTGTGACCAAGAAATCTCTGCAGACCTACCCAACTCCCTCCAGTAGCGAGAGTTGTGTAACCAAGATGTGACTTAAAAACCATGACGCACAGAAGTCACTGGCATTCAGACTTGAGCAGAAGGCACAAGGTTTAGGGTTTGCTTTTAATCCGAAGTGATACCTGTCCAGTCTTTTCCTTACAGGTACACCACACATCAGAAAACAGCCAAAGAGGACATGGCTTTGTCTGCTGACCAGAAGTAAGGACACTGGGATCAATGCAGCTATGCCAGGGCAAAGCTGCTGCAAGTCTGAATCAAGCCCTTTTCCATCTGAACTTGCTTATCCCTGACAGGATACTCCTTTTGCTTTTACCACTGGATCTGAAGCATGATGTAAAAACAAAAAGGGAGGGGGAGAATGCTAGACAATCCACTTAGTTTAAGAGAATTTAGAAAACATGAACAATTATGCCTTAAAAGAGAAAATGAAGAGAAATAAAATCTGTGTTTCCTGGAAATTATTTTCAGGCCAGAAGCACATGGTCATCAGGCAGTTAAACTGGCCATAAAGCCATTTTGCTTCCAAATGTCCCTACTGTGGGCCTCCACTGGACAGGGGCTTTGGGACACAACACAAGCAGTGGCTTAAACACAGGCTGTAGATTCATAGAACTCAAGGAGCCCCAAGACTAGGCACATGCACCAATCCTGTCCCAACCAGCATACTTCCCTGATTCCCAGCCCAGCACTTCCAAAACGGGATCACTCTCTGTGTTCCCTATTCCTGCACAATGACACTGCCATGTAAGAGGGGAGGGAGCCAGTTAAGCATGGATACATAGTCCTTTTCAGATGCTTAATATTTCTAGCTTCACTATAATTATATCCTGCAGATAAAAATGGTGCTGAAGGTCAAACAAATCCAGGAAAATGTACTCTGCATGGAAACTATTGGGTTTTTAAAACTGGAAAGGTTGTATAAATACTGCAGATTGAGAACCTATAATTATCCATTAAAATCACCCTGAGCCTACTGAATTCATATTTGTCCATCTTCAAGCCCTACTCTCCTATTTATAATGTTTATGTGTGCCCAAATATCAACTCAGGCAAGAGGTGGCTGATCAGAAATACATTTTTCCTGGACTGTTTCTATGGCATTAGAGAGTGATGCTCTGTGGAGGACCAGCTCCAGGGCTGGGCTACCACCATCCTGCAACTGATGCCTCTCTTACCTGCCTCTGGAATCAGGGTTTACTCATCCATGCCCTTTGCAGACAGGCCCCTGAGTTGCTCCCCAACATGGCAGGGCTGCAGCATCTCGGCCATGAGAATATCCCTGCCTGGAAAGGCTTTCACACCCTGCCAGGGTTCAACACTTCCATCTGTGACGGCTTCACTGGCTGCTCTCCAAACCTAATCCCACTGTTTTGGTGCAGTCTCTGAATTTACCTGGGAATGGATAGGCAGCCCTTGTAGCAGCACATAAGGATTCAGAAAAAGAGGACTGGTGGCTTTTGCTCTGGAAACATTCCTTCAGGAGCAATGAGCAATGTGACTGCCAACTGCTGTGGCCAATACACTTGCCCAGAGAGAATGGGAAGCTATCCACAAAGAGCCCCCAGCCTTGCCCTGCTCATCCCCCTGGAGCAGCCCCAGGCAGGAAGCTGTCCCCCCCTGCCCTAGTAGGCAAGCAGAAAGAGGGTCCAACACCATCCTTCTCCCTCCTGCTGCTCTCCAGAGGTTGTTCACCCAAGAAAGGAGCAGATGCTCCCTTAAGACAGTGCTGGCATGGTGGTGTCACCCAGGGTGTGAACATAAATGGCCACACTGCCACTGGGCTCGCCCTGGTGGGCTGAAGCGTGGTCTCCCACCAAATATGCCTGTTTAGTGAGAGGTACCTGCATCTGGACTGGCTCCTCCATGGGCAAAATCCCAAACCCTCACCCTCCTCATTTATTGCAGCTCCAGTTCTGTAGCCTGGACTGCAACTCAGTGATTCTCCCCAGGGACAGCAAAGCCACCATGGGGCTCAGGACAGAGTCCAAACAGGACACAGTACCCCAGAACTGGGGTCCAGGTAAAGCATCAAAAGCCCAATCCATTGCCCTGCTCTCCGTTGGGCACCTCCAGACCTGAGGTGGGTGACAATTACCTGTCTGTCCATTACTTTCAGCTGTGGCTGAACAAGAGCCACAAGAATTGGAGTTTGCTGGTGTCAGCAGCCCCTTGGACATGGTGTCACAGAACCAGGTCTCAGGATATCTGTTTGGCCAAAGCTTACAAGAGCCATCAGCCAGGAGCTATATGCATCTTGCCTGTATTTGACCTGCTCACCAGCCTCCACCACAACTATTTAGAGGAAGGGGAGGGGGATAAAAGAAACTAAAACATTAACAAAATTGTCTCAGCAGTGAGAAAAACCAAGTAGACAGCAGCAATTGAAAATTTAGGTACTTTGAGAGCCTGGTAATTCTATAAATGATGGAGTGTTTCCAGAACAAGCAGCTCCAGTGCTGTCCATGCCAGCCTCCTTCCCCTCACTACCTATGCTGAAGCCCAAGGTCAGAGGAAACCTGTGAGCCCTCCTGTAAGCCCCTCTGCATCCACTAGCTGCACCTCACACCCCCTAAACATGCTGACAGTGAGGAAACATAACAGCATGGACCTGATTTTTCCTCTACCCCACTAACCTCCATCTCTGAACCTCCTCCTGGGTACAGGTTCATCGCAGTTAATACATATTTACATTCACACTGAGGTGTGGAGCCAGATTTTACATGAATGTAAAGCCAGAGCTGCTCCAAGGAAGTTCACACGAGACTTACAGGTGCCACACTTGCTCCTCTGGTTTACCACCAGCCACAGCCTGTGGATGCAGAGCAGACCTCCTCAGATGAGGATGGAGGAAGGCTGTGAGGGGTTGTGTCACTGTTATTGATGCACACAGTGCTCTCCCTGCTGATGTACTGTTTTCCTGGGAAGACGGAGCTGTTGGACCCTCACCGGGGCTTTCCTGATCTTTGAAATAATTTGGATCTTGGTAGAGCTTTTTGAGGTGATCCCCTCATTGCCCTGTTTAGGCTTATTCCTCCCTAGCAGAACACCCCTGCCACGGAGGAAAACAGGCTTTATATAGAAAAAAAAATAACCTTATGTTTTTCCAGCAGGATTTATGTCACCCAAGAGCACATTACTATTGTCACTAATAAGCATTGATGTTTACATGCCAACACTTTGACCACCAGTAAAAAGCAAACTATCAGAAGCAAATCTGTGCAAGTGCATCTCTAGTCTAAGCTAACTGAGCCATGAAGCCTAAGCTCAGTACCAAAAGCCACTGGGGTGCAGCAGAAACACTTCCCAGCATCCCAAACATGCCTCGGCATGGATGAAAAGCTTCTCTGATTTAAAGGCCTAATTTATACTCAGCTCCTGAGTTACTAAATTTCTGTAGCCCTTTCAGCATGGGTCAAAGCACCCTGGTTTACACAGTGGTCTGTGAGAGTGGCGTTTAGCTTTTAGCATGGGAAATGTCTGTTCCTGGCAGATCCAGGTCCCTTAATAGAACAGTGAGAGGCAGGCACTCCAGGGAGGGATGGAGCTCACTGGGAAATCAGTGCCAAAAGAAGGTGGGGTGGAGCTTAGTGCTTTTATAGAGATTATTTGGGAAAAGAACCCAGGCAAATGGCTCTTCCCCAGGGAACCCTGGACTTCTGCTTCTCTCCCAGCACACTGAGGACAGCTGTGCGACTTGTGGGCCTGATGCTTGTACTGATTTCCTGGTGTGTCTTGGAAAGGTGGGGTTTTGCCAGAAAGATTTGGGACCAGCCAGCCAGCACCTCCTGCAGGACGTCAGCAGCAGGGCTAGCACTTCAGACCATACAGAACCAGGGCATCCCCAGGTAACACATTCCAGGGCAGTTCCCATCTCTGCTGAAAGCACGAGCTCTACTTCAACCCTGACTCTTGCTCACCTCCAGTTACAGGGACCTCCTTTCCTGTCCGCAATAGTAGAAGAACAAATCTCTCCCACTGTAAACAGGTCTGGACCAAATGACTTCAACCCCATCATGGCCACGTGCTCTCCATCCCCTTCCTTTCCCCGGGGATCTCTAGTTTTTCCCCCTGCAAACCCAGGGCAGTGATGTGAAGAAAGCCAGAAAAACTCCTTTAACACAGACAAAAGTGTTCTAAACTTACTTCCACCCCACCTCCACAGCCAGAGGGTGATGCTGGCATGGCCCCTCTGC
This sequence comes from Agapornis roseicollis, assembly GCA_002631895.1. Lineage (NCBI taxonomy): Eukaryota > Metazoa > Chordata > Aves > Psittaciformes > Psittacidae > Agapornis > Agapornis roseicollis. Next base: position 1,686 of record NDXB01006521.1, on the reverse strand, counting down.
TGCAGTCACTACTCCATCCCCTCCCAGGTTATCCCCCACACTGAGACAATTTTAGCCAGATGTTTTCCAAATCCTTTGGGAAATCAAGTGTCAGAGCAGCTTGAGCAAGTGGAGTGGACCAGGCAGAGCTCGGAGGCTGAGAAGGCATTCCCAGGGGCTCTGCTCCCCTCCTGGTGGGAGCAGGCAAGGCACAGAGATGGTAGGAGCTCCAGGCAGGGAGCCCTACCTCCCACCACAGCGTATCACCTCTGGCTGAGCCCAGGGAAACCCAGCAGGGGTGGGAGTCACTGTCTTTGGGAGGTCCCGGAGCAGACCAAGCTACAGCCTCGCTGTATGGGGGAAGACATCTCCCATATCTTCCAGGCTCATGGCCAGGACAGCCCCACAAAGGCAGGGGACACCTGCTCTGAGCTTGGCTTTTGGAAAGGCACACACCAACGTGTGCATGTGTGTATATATATATTTTATATATATATATTTGCATTTTTATATATAAAATGTGGTAAGGCTGCTGGACTGCTCTGGACTGGGCAGGGAGGGGAGGGAGAGAGCTGCAGAAATTGCTACCTGCAGCCACATGTCTCCACGACCATGTCCTCATACTGTTTGTAAACCACATTGTTCCCAGAATCTATGTAGAGGATGCTGATGGGGCTGAGCTTGGAGGGCACGCAGCAGCTGGGGGGGGTGGACTCCGGGTCCATGGAGTTCATCAGGGTCTGGATGATGGCATGGTTGGTGGGCTCCAGGTGGGAGCGCAGGGGGAAGTCGCAGACCCCCTCGCAGTGATACGCCTCGTAATCCAGGGGGGCAATTATCCAGTCGTCCCAGCCCAGTTCCTTGAAGTTCACATGCAGGGGCTTCCTGCTGCAGCGGGTCTTTGCCTTCTTCCCGTGGCCTCTGCCCCCAGTCCGGGCGGCGATGGTGGTCCGTCTCTTCCTCCGCTTCGGGAACGCCTCCTGGCCGGGATCGGGGGGCTCCAAGAAGAGGGGGCTGCCCAGGGCCTTAATCTTATCCCGGATCTCCTTGAAGAGGTTCTCCTTCTTCTGGGAGCGGGAGAAGGCCACGAGCAGGGCTCTCTCGTGAGGCTGTGGCCGGGGCTTGCTGAACCCCAGCTGCCGGGGGGGCAGGAGCCGCCCCGACTGATCCGAGACGATCCTCAGCAGGAAGCACAGCAGCTTGCCAGAGAGAGACCTCTCCCTCCAATCCCGCAAGGCTTCCCGGACATCAAACACCTCCCATCTGGAGAAGCCCGCGTCCACAATGTCTGCAGCCCTGGAGTCCAGCAGCCGGGGCTCCTCACCGTCTTGGCTCGGGCAGGTGGAGAGGAGGAGGTGGTGGAACGTCCCTTCGGGGGACAGGGCCAAGCTCCTGTTTTCGGGAAGGGCGCGCAGGATCCGCAGCTCCGCACCCGTCACCTCCTCTGTGTCTGGCAAGCTGGAGATGTCGAAGAGGAATCGCTGCTCGAGGGTTGCTGGGGAGGCGTCTGCATGAGATAAACCAAAAATAACACAAAAAAAGAGGAAAAAGCTATAAAAATGCAGCGAGCTGAAGCCAAGCTTTCTTTACAGAGGCACAAGGGACACGCAGCTCAGGGAGGAGATCACTACCTTGCATCAAGGCTCACGGAACATCCCAGCAGGGACAAAACCCGCATCCAGGAACATTGCATGAAGGCACCAAAAA
>NDXB01006520.1:339-14757 GCA_002631895.1 Agapornis roseicollis | reverse complement strand
AAGTTGCATTCTTTTGATTCTCCCCCCATCTCTCTGGAAGCAGGGGAGGGAAAGAAAGGGGGGATTGAGTGAGTGAACGAGCTGCGTGGTTGGTTGGGTTTAAACCACGACAGTCTGTCAATATTGTCTGAGGGACAATAAATTGTCTGCTTGTATGACTCTGTTCTACTATTAAGATATTCTTGAGATTAAGAATCTATTTTCAAGTTTGCAACCTAACTTTCCCTTTGAACCAGCAATCTTTGCTAACTGCTTTCTATAGTTACTTATTTTTGTAATTCCTACAGCTAGTTGCAGATGAAAGAAAGAAGTCCTACAGCTAGCATAGGACTCTTGGCCTTTATTTAAACAGAAAATGCAATTTTATAGCCATACTAAACCCTTGCGAGGAACATTTATCAGTCTGCAGTTTCTGGTCTAAACCAGAGAGAAACAGGATGCATCCCAGAAACACCAATAGCCTGAGGTTAGGGTAATTTCTCATGATGTAGGAGACCCCCATTACTGAGCCAGCAGCTGTTCTGATGGGAAAGGTTTCCCAGTTTTTTGATGCATCTACTTCTCATGCTACAGTGAACTTAAATGTGACAGTGTCAAGATTGTACCAGAAATGGAATTATTTTCTGGTTCATCCTTACCAGACTATTTATGAAGAATTTATTGTTATAGAAAAAAGGTTTTTAGAGTGTGATATAGTTTGTGTTTAGTTCAGACTGCTTTTCTGATGATCACATATTGTTCCAGCAAATTATACCACATCAATAACTGGAAAATGTTCTTAAAGTCTCCTTACGCCAAACTGTAAGCTAAACTTCACTGCTGCCTTTTTGGCTTGCAAGTTTTTTTTCCCCATGTGTGGGGATCAGGAAAGAGTGAGCATGAGTCTTACTGGGGTTATGCTCTCCTTACTTCAATGTACAATGTTTTACCAGGAAGCTGCATGTGTTAAGAGAGCTGTCAGCAAGCTTCACCGTGAGAAACAACTTGTTCTTGGATCCTTTTTCATAAGTTGTGTTTGGCTATTGAGACTGTTGAGGTAAATGGATAGTGAAGACCAGGTAATGGTAACCTAGTAGGCTTTCCTGATAAAGAAAACTTGAATGTTCTACTTTGGGATGATGCAGGTGAGAACATCTCTGAAATCATCTGCAGACTAGCCTTGATCTTTTCCCCAGGGAATCTACTCTTCGAATGTAATAGGAATGGAACCACAACCTCTCTTTAGTAGTGCTAAACGGTCACGAGAGGTAAGTGCTGTAAGCAACCATAGTTGAGTGCTGCTTTTCTTTTCATCTAGCTGCAAAATGGCAACATACCTACCTTGACAGATAGTTATGAATGGAGGGCTCAGTTCAACACCAGCCCTTGCCGTTAGTATCCAGAGGCACACCCTGACCCAGATATTCCTTTATGTGTGTGCAGGCATGCCCATGTTAAGACACTGTGGCTCTCAAAGCTTGTTTTCTGGTGACAGATGTGATTGTCCTCTTAATTAGAGTAAAAATTCCACACTATTTTACTACATCCATGTTTCATGTTTTCTGTAGCTCAAGCTGTGTGTGTGTGCCTTCATGATTTCATTGTTTTGTTCATCTTAAGAGAGAATTATAATTACTGCTGGAATACTAGCTCCTTACTGAATAGCATAGTTGATGCTTCTGTTGGTTGGTTTTGTCCTCTCATCCACTCCAATGGATTTCCATATTCAGTGAACCCCAGGAGTTTTGTAACCCTGGTGATGCTATTTGTAGTGAAGTTTTGAAAATGAGACATGCTTATGAGTCATCCTGGGTGGAAACTGGATGTTGTGCTTAGGAGGAACCTGTGTGCTCTCCTTTAATGCCTGTCAAAGAACCTTATCCTTATGTCTTGAAAATTTCCTGATTTGGACTACCTATAGTTTCACTTGCTGACCATTGATGTGTTCAGCGGCCATAACAGGGGCATTATCAAGCCGTCCTTGTCTTGTTACTGCCTCTCTTTGAATATTATCCAGTAAGCTTATTCAGTGGCAAAGGCATAAACATCCTACTTTTCTGCATTTGTAGTTTACCTATGAGCACTCAAAGCCTAGGAAGCTTTAATTGATAACTACTCTAGTGTGGAAAGGATTTAATGAAAACTGAACTGTGTTGAACGCTGTAATAAATTTCTTATCCATTGCACTCTGCACTTCCAGGTTCCTTAGCAAGCATTAAGGCCCATAACCCCCTTACAGGAGTGGCAGTGAGTGCAGATACCAAGATTGCTCCACCTAATGCTGAGGTAGGGAGGACTGTCTTAGTCATGTATTACAGCACACAGAAATGCAGCACACTCTTTTAGCCTGGGGAAGAGAGTACTGTATTTAGATGAATCTGTAAGATTGATTTAAGTAGTTACTTAAATTGGATTGTTTCCAGATCAGTGGGATTAACAACCCTCTTTTCGCAAAAAGCTTTATGAGATCTTTAATGATCACACAAGGTCAAAACCTAGTTTTATGTCTCATCTGAAAGATCATGAACTTATGACTACTGATCTGTCATTGTCTGATCTGACTATCTATTGTAGAGACTGCTTTATTTTAGAAGAGATTTGTGTAGCCAGGAGTTTAAATGCCATCAAAGCTTTTAGTCCTAGACATATTCCTTGCCTGAGGGGGTTTCTAAGTTATAATGGATCTTTTTGATTTGTTTTTTTTCCCTTTTCATTGCAGGCCAAAGTGAGACTGCAAATAACATTTTCAAGTTTACGTGTCAGTCATTTGCTGCTACATAGAGAACTGCTTACTGATCCAAGCCTAAAATCAGTTTATTCCTTGAGGGTGTCCAGTTCCAGATGATGTTCCTGGGTGAGCTCATCTGTCTACATGGCCACCTCTCTGTAAAGCCCCTCATTGCCCCTGAAGCCCTAGCAAACTGCGTAAATGCTGGTGTGTACACCATGCCAGTCCTGCTTTAAGCAGTAAACTGTTTTGTTTGTGCATGTGTACCTATGTTAAAAAATCTCTAGGAGTCATATAAGCAAAATTTTTCTGGTACAGAAGCTCCACTCTGAAATGGCATGTTTTGGGAAATTAGGGCATTTCATCACCCCCAACTATTCTTAGCAAGTGTTTTTCTTTATAGCAGAGGTGAGCTGGGTCCATACTCTATACAACTTCCTTGCTTATGTGGCGTGGCCATCTGATTTCCTCCCTCTTGCATTCATGTTTATATATGGCTGTATGATTTACATGTTGCCCAAAAAGCATACTCACTGAAATGTTGCTTGAGAGCACAAAAGTGTCTGTTCATGTGGTTCCTGTCAAGAGCCTGTTTGGCCTGCAGCAAGGAAATGCATCTCTGCAATAAGATCTCCCTGACCAAGCCAGCTGTTATCTGAGATGGGAAAAAATGACAAAGGAAAATGCTCTCCTGTTTCAGGGTGCCCAAGAAATGAGCTGTACCAAGTCCTCCCATCTGTTTATTACAAAGTTTTGTTTAGTTCAAAGAGAACATTGCTGCACGTCATCTGTGCTTTTAGCAGCTTTGTTTCAGCAGCAGAAGAGGAGGTGAAATTGAAATCAGGTCTTATTTTCAGAGAGAAATAAATTTGTTCAGAGACAAAAGGCTTTTCTCTCTCGAATCACCAATACATTATTACCCTTGATTTGATTTGGAAGCTATTTAGGATGCTGTAGTCATATGGTTGGCTGGCAGTCTGGGTAACTCATCACCGATGTGCCCATGAATGGCAGGCTGTGAGTTGGTCATACCATACTGTTTGACTCATGGACTCTGAAGGTCAAATGCAACATCTTTGTTTGAGGGACTTCGTTGGCACCTGTAGTGACAAGGAATGCATGAGCTTGTAGTAAAACGCAGAAGCAAAGCAGTCCTTTTGGAAGAGGTGGGTGGAGAAGAAAGTGAAGTACAAAAGTGAAAATATCACTGGTGCTGTTGTACATCAGTCAGTTTCTGAATCATTTGGGGAAAGTAAGTCAGCAGGGCCTTGTCCAGGAGCTTTGACCTGATGCAGCAAACTTGAAGGGCTTCCTTCGTGCTTCTGTTGCCTGTGCACTCTGCTGTTTAGAACAGAGTAGACAATATCAGTTATAAGGAACCTACAACAATCATCTAGTCCCTGACCTATTCAGGGCTGACCAAGTTGAAGCATGTTACTAAGGGCATTGTCCAAGTGTCTCTTGAACACTGACAGGCTTGGGAAATTGACCACCTCTTTAGGAAGCCTGTTCCAGTCTTTGACCACCCTCTCAGTATAGAAACGCTTCCTAATGCCCAGTCTAAACCTCCCCTGGTGCAGCTTTGGACCGTTCCCATGCATTCTATCCCTGGATACAAGGGAGAAGAACTCAGCACCTCCCTTTCCATTTCCCCTCTTCAGTTAGCTGTAAAGAGCAATGAGGTTGTCCCTCAGCCTCCTTTTCTTCAAACTAGACAAACCCGAAGTCCTCAGCTGCTCCTCATAGGACATCCTTTCCAACCCATTCACCAGAGTCAGATTCAGCCTTCCTCTGACACATTCAAGGACCCTCATGTCCTTCCTATATTGAGGGTGCCAGGACTGCACACAGTACTCCAGGTGAGGCTGCACCAACACTGAATACAGTAGATAATTCCCCCTCTTGACCAGCTGGTTGTGCCGTGTTTGATGCACTGAAGGATGCAATTTGCCCTCTTGGCTGCCAGGCCAGACTGCTGACCCCTTCTGAGGCTGATGCTGATCGGCACCCCCAGATCCCTGTCTGCAGGGCTGCTCCCCAGACAGTCTTCTCACAATTTATACTTGTGTCCAGAGTTACAAATATGTTTTTAGGCTAGTTCCTTTGGGAATGAAGTCTGGGGAGTCCTGCTACCCCTCAGAACTTCTCTAATAACATTTGAACACACAGGTCAATTTGAAACCAATGTAACAGAACAGAAAGCAAATATATTAAGTCCTTGTGTGTTTCATGGGAACTGATGGCTGAGTAGAAGAGAAGTAGGCATCTGTTAGTGCCTCTGCTGAGAGAACAGCTTTACTATTCCTGCCCATGTCTGGCAGGAGCCAGCTGGGCAGCTAACATATGCCTACTGGGAGGGCATTCAGTAGCTCTGCAGGTCCAACTGGCCATGGAGCATCCTGCCATTCTGGTGTGCCACTCTGTAAAACAGTGAAACACACAGGAGCCTTGAAACTGCCAACGCAGGATTCGGAGATGTGGATGTGAATGTGCAGGAGTGAATGCATAAGAAACTGAACTTCGTTCTAGTGTTTCTGGAATAAGTTTTATTATTTTTTCCTTTGCAGTAGCTGCTATATGTGGTGTAGATATACAAAATTATCAAGGAAAACATGGTGCTAATTGATTGCCTGGCAGAAATGCAAAAAGAAAGAATCCCAAACACTTGAGAGTCTGTTAAAGCATTTTGTGAGCAGCCAGTGAAAGCAGTAAGAAATGCATTTGCACTGGTAAGCATAAAGGTGCTATCACATGGTATGTGAGTGAGCAGGAGGACTGTATATATAAGGTACATGGTAGCAGTGAAGCTGAGGAGCAGTGTCCTGAGCAAAGATGGAGTATTGCTGAAGGGCTGCTTCTGTTCAAGACTTTGACTAATGATCTGGGAAATAACAAACAGCCCATTAGTTCACTGATGCTGCTAATGTGGAAAGTGTTGTGAGTACCAGATAAATACAGAGGCAACTAAAACTCTTGAAATGTGGACAGATGTCAATAGGGCAGAATTTAAACAGGGGAAATCATATGAAACATGGTTTAAGTGTACAAAAGAGGTTGAGAGAGATCAGCTTGGGCTTCTTAGGAGCAAAGTGCCAATTGGAGTTGTTGGGCTTGGGTGTGCACAGGCAGCAGCCTCTTCCCAGGGGTCAAGATGGTGATAAGCTGTATCACATCAGGTAATTCAGAGCTGACATCCAAGTGATGCCTCATAGCAAAACTTCCCGAAACAAGAGTACCCTCTGAATGAGTAGATAGAGTTTCAAATGCAGGGTGCAGTCTGATGTTTGAAATGTGGTGGTGTGGTCTTTAGAGCTTAGAAAAGAGTCAGACTGAAGAACTGGGAAGACCTGCTTAGAAAAGCTGACAAGCTTTTGCTAAACCCTATCAAAAATGATGACAATAAAATTAAAAAAGCAGTTTTATACTAGCTTGTAAGTAAAAGAGGGGGAGAAACAAGAAAGAGAGAAACCATTTTGAGAGAAGTGTTCCCAGAAGAATAATGGGGATTAATGGGAGTGAAATGTGCACAGAAATCATCCCTATTATTTGGTGTTTCATTTTGAATAATGGACTTGTACAGAGAAGGCCTAAGGCATCTACACTGCAGTGATGATAAGATCCAGAAGTTCTCTGCTTAGTGCAGGAAACCTGAAGACACAATTTCTTTGTGTGCTTGGAGGCATTCCCTTTCTCCACTTGAGAAGAAATGTGTGATGACTCCTCTCTGATCATTCACATTTGCACTTTGTGTTTGTTTTCAGGCCCTTTCTGGCTGGAACAATTCCTCACCTGCAGTGCTCAGTGAATATTTTGATGGACTGTTCAGGTACACATGTATTTTCCCAGAAAAGCCCAGGCATGCCAAGCTGAAGCAGAGGAACATGCTGTGGTACCAGATTGCAAGTCACTGTGAATCCTTCCTGGTCTAAAGTGCACAGTTAATGCTAATTTGACTGAATGTGTCCTGGAGGCAATCCATAGACTTTAGAGGTAACACCACTTCCTCACTTCATAGAATCATAGACATATTTGCTTCCATAATAAGTTATTTTCTTTTGTTAAGAAGGGCAATGCTTTCTTTCCTTTCCAACGTCCCCGAGCTGTTAGTTGTTTTTTGGCAAACTCTTCCAGAGGTGATTCTATAGCACTTGGTCTCTCTGTTTTCTCTGCCCTCTGTCATTTGCTCTCAGAGTGCTGGGGTGGCAGATAACGTCTTTGTTCCCTCAAATACCTTTTCTTCTGTCTTTCTATTCCCCCCCTAATTGTTGCAGTTGTAATTGTTTGATGGAATAACTGTGAACTCATCATGGTTAGGAGAAGGGCAGGAAGAAATCAATGTTCTATGTCATTAAAAGTACAGACAAAAAAAACCCAACCAAACAAAACCAGATTCCCTTGCGGGTATTTCTGGCTTTTAATGTCCTTTACATGTAGCTTGATTTTTGCTAATGAATAAGCTGTTTGTTTAGGGCTCTTAAATGAAGCTTTAGCTTAAAGGTTTGCTGCTGAAAGAAGGAATGGAAGAAAGAAAAGGGGTGGAAGAGGTGAAGGAAGAACATGCAATGCTGTGAGGACACTCACATGAATTGTGGGAGTTTGCTTACTTCCTGTTTTGGGATTTTGCTAGAGGAGCTGCTCTACTTTGTGATCCTCAAGCACCTCCTCTGTCGTTTGCAAGGTCAGGATTTTCTGGCTCAATTGGAGAGGATGCTCTCTGACCAATGAGGCATGAAATAGCACTTGGAGAAGGGCTTGATAAATATTGATTCAAAAATTGCCATGGCTGCTGACTCTGCGATGAGCCTGTTTACCCAGCAAATGGAAGAGGAATGAAGAGAAGTTGTCCATTTCTCAGGAGCGGTGGCACATGTATTTTTCAACGCTGTCCTAGATATTTAAGAGGAAAGGGGCTAAAAGCTCAGGCCAACATATTTTTAGGATAGCATTAAGCCATTACAGCCAATTAGAATTTGCAATTCTTTCTTCCACCAGAAGCCTTCCCTTCTTAGATTCATTAAACTCCATAGAGATGGTTATGCTCTCCTGCCAGGAAGAGGAAAGTTTTCCAGTGCAAGCAGGGGTATGCATTTTGCTGCTTTGGAGAGTATCTGTACAGAGTGCAGACTACAATGAGTACATGCTGCCCACGCTCTCTGTTAGTCAGCTCTGAGTTTGGATCTGCGCTTCCCCACTGCTGCCCTGCTGGGTCTCACATCTTACACCCAGCAATGTAAGATGTGAACCAGCAGCGTGATATCACACCACATCAGTATTTGGCATTTTGCAGTTGTGCCACTACCAACTTGCTATGAGGAATCAAAAATTGAGGTTTCTTGTATTGCCAGCCAAAACCTGAATTAAAGCCAGAATTTTGGTAATGAATTCAAGCTTGGTGCTGTGCTAATGCAGCTACTGTGTGTCTCAGAGAACAGGTAAAAATGAGTTCAACATCTGCCAGCTGTACTCAGTGGAGGCATCCCTTGGGTGAGCTGTTTCCAAATGCCACCTGAGCTTAGGGCAACCCTGGCCAATGTCACAGGGCTGTCCCTTTCCTATACACCTGAAAGGAACCCTATGCTTATGCAGTGCTTCTTATCTATACTTTACCTGTAAAAACATGAAGTTTACATATAAAATATAGGAGACGATCACTGATTCTGTTCTGCTACAGGAATTTTAACATCTGAGCTTTCTGATCTCTACTTTCAGTGTGTTCAAGCTTCTGCAACGTGAATGGAAGCTGTTTTGTTTCCTTTTCATTTCTGTGGCTTAAGTTACTTCGATTAGAGAGGTACCTGGGGACTCTTATCAGAATCAGGAGCTCCCTGGGTTAAGTGTGGTGAATTCATGGAGTACTGTAGAGAGGGCTGGAAGAGTCAGCTTTTGTTCTGAAGAGCTTATGGTCTACGCAAAACAAAAGAGAGGAGTGGAAGAAAGGAGATATTTGATAAACCAAGTCCCAGGTTAATCTTTGGGGAATAATGTATCAATTGAAAAAAGAAAATTATGCAATTTTTATAATTAGTTTGTCTGAATTTACCAACATGTTTTGACTAGATTTGTTGTTTGAAATCCTTAAATTCACAGCTAACTGACAGTGGTGAGATCAAGGGCTGCTCCTCACCACTCCACTGTGATAGCTCAGTTGTTCCGTGAGAGCAGTAAGTGCTGTTCCTGGCTATTCCTGTGTGTGCTCTCGGTATTGGAGATATATGATCTGTACATATATCATATGATATATGATCTGTGCATAGCCTGTCCCATGACATCTCCTCTGGCCCACAGTAACTAGCTTGCAGCAGGAGCAGCTCTCGTAGGCCTCCTCCTAAGTCAGCATGGCTCTTTCACAGGGGGGCATCCAGCTCTTCAGAGACAGACTGAGGTCACTTCCTTTCACCACAAAGCATTGGGATGGTTCATGGTCTGGTTGCAGAACTCTCTTTGCTTACCTGGCACACAAGTGTTCACTGCTGCTCCTGTAGGCTGGATGTCATCAGAATAGTGCCGCCAGTCTCCCTGCCCATAGATCTCACCTTTTGCTGGCTCCAGGGAATTAGCCCTCCCATACCCTAATACCATGTGCTGGGAGGCACTGCTTACACATCTGCAGGTAGCTTGATCTCATCCTCTGGGGAAGAAAGGGAATTGAGGAACAAACCTGTACAAAAGCAGGTGTTGGCTGCATAGTGACAGGACTGTGCTCTGCCACAGGCATCCCCTCGTGTACTCCCTCCTCATGATCTCCTGTCTTGGAGTAATAACCTTCACAGGTCACTGTGCAGTAATACTGCCTTCATGATAACCTTCTTCCACTTGCTTAGGTAATGAGTTGCTTCTATAGAGGGACACCATTTTATTAACTTCTGACTCTAAAGAAATATTGCTGTGGGCTGCGACAGGGCTGAGAGGGGGGTGGGGGCAATGGTGTAGGGTGAAAACAGATTCAGGAGGCTTATGGAAGTGTCTTTCAATAAAGCACAGGACTTACAAAATTACCAGTGGAATAAATGACACTGATTTGGAAAACCCCAGGCTGTTTAAACACAGATACTGTGACACCGCCTGGCTCCTGCCTTCTGCATGAATGATTTCTTAAAACAAATACTGCAACAATTCTATATTGCATTGCCTGGAGGTCAGGACACAAAGATTTTCAAACCAAGCTATCAGTTTTGTTTGAGCTTCACATTTAAGCAGGCACGATTCTAAGCTGATATATTTTGTATTCCACTGCATGGAGACCTTATACAGTATTGTCCTCAAGCACCACTAGTCTGTGCGTGCTGAGTTCTGTGGTTTATGCTGTACTTTGTGTTTAAAACACTTTCTATAAAGCAGAAGGAATGTGGCTGTGTGCTGCTTCTGCAGTTGCCTAGTTACCTTTATAGCTGCACTAACACTTGTGTCCCGCAGTTGGTGGTTTTGTACAGGAGAGGTATCTCATTACTAGATAGTTGTGCAAACTAGCTAGGTGATGTTTTACAGCTCTCTAACATTGCTTAGTTGATTATCAGATACTATAATATCAAGAAATCACTTCCATTCTGGTCGTCCATTCTCTGAAACTGAAAAGAGAGTTTTGGGACCCTGACATTATAATCATGGAAGAATAGTAGGAATGGATTAGTCTAAGACTTCCTGTCTTCCTGTGAGACTACAAACTAGGCAACAAAAGCTGAAGAAACAGCCTCTATCAGAAAAACATGGTTCAGGTGAGATGATATTCCCCAGAATGTAAGATGAATGGTAATATAAGAAGTTGAGGAACTTTCTAGCCTTTTAAAACAGGTGACTATGTAGTTCTTGTCTTCATAGCTGGAGCATTATCAGATTTTTTTTCTTAGAATCTTTATTTTTCTGGTAAGTTCCTGTCCTTTATAAAAATTCACTGAAGTTAAATACTGCTGGCTGTTTCTTTCCATTCCTCTTTTTGGAGTTGTCAGTTCATTATGAACAAGGTAACAGTGTACTGTTAGTGCTAAAACAGGGAGGTGAGAAAGTGGCTGGTTTGTCCCAGTGGACTGTAAGGGCTGGGACCTTAGGCTTTTAGTATTAGCATAGTGTTGGTGTGGTCAGTCTGAAATAGTTACCTCTGACAAAGACACGTCACAGAAGTGTGTTTCTTTTCTCTCCATTCTGGCTCAAAGCCTTATCAAGGCACTTGCTTGTTCCACACTTTGAATTGATTTTAAAACCTGGTATTGATTGCCTGGGCTTTGCCCAGTTTGAACCACTAGGTTTCCCACTAGTTGCATGGCAGAAGTGCTCTCTGTTAGTTCTTCATCCCTAGTAACTTGTTTGAAGGGTCCCAGAAAATTACCCTGACTCTGAATGCATAATGTGCTGAGTGGATGGTTATGTTGCAGCTAGTATGTTCGTCACTCACTATCATGCATTCCTGAATATTATACCTACGTTATACCTCAAGTATATATACATGAACAACTCTACACATACATTAGGAGAGTATACTTGGATATACTTCCCAGGAGTACTGTTTTGGATTCGCATTCAAAGCCAGTATTTAATAATAAATCTCAAAACACCTTTCTTTTGCAGATGTTCATTTGCAAAGGCAGGAGCAGGGAAGAGACCTGTCTATGGTTACAGAGACTAGAGGCAAGCATAGATTTCCATTTTCCACATGCAAGTCCATCACTTGAACCAATAGGTCTTGGTGCAATGAATGTTTCTATGAATTGGTATTTGGGAGGGTCTTGATAATTTGATTATTGTGTTTTACCTGCTTTATTAAAAAGAAACTGTCACTAGTATAGCTCCAAGTTCCAGATGTTGTTCACATCAAGGACTTCATAGCAACCCTCTTTCTGAAGTAACTCTCACAGGTTCCTGTGTAGTGGTGCTGTCTTTACTTTTAGACTAGGAAATCAAGGTAGAGAATAACAAAGTGACTTCCAGAAGTCAGGTTTGGAGGAAGTAGCAAATCAGTGCCATCTTCTGTGAATAGTTTCCAGGTGTAACACAATGATGTGCTTCTTCAAGCCCTGTGTGCATTCTCCCTTCTATCTACAAGAGAACTAAAACTGCAGATAGTGATGGAGTGCACATGCTCACAATGAAGAGGAAATGGTGGAAGGACAGTGGAAACAAAGGCAAAAGACCCTGACCCATATGTGTATCAGAAGCACCTGCTCCATGTGTCCAGCTGAATGCTAATTGCATGTCCCTGAACTTTGGGACAAGGCAGAATGGGGGTGTTAGTGCTCATCGATACTGTACAGCAGCTAGTTCAATTTGGACCTTTGATTGCCTGTAGCTCTGGAGCTCTTGCAGTGTGTGTATGTTTGCACACAGCCTAATTAGCACCATTATCATTGTCATTAATGGCTTCTAATGAAGAACAGATGGTTCTGTCAAGGTTTTAAGCTGTGAAATCACTGACCCATTTGTGCTAAAAGGAAGGGAAAGAAAACAACTGCCCTCGTTCCAAATTGGTGGTGGTAGAGGGGAGTGGTAATGAAGACTGCCCAAATGTAAATCTTGTTTTCCTATGCAGCCTGATCTGAAGGCACATGCAGACACTTAAGAATGCCCAGCTCTCACTGGGGAAAACAGGGTTTCCTGCCTCTTAAGCTCATGAGGCTCTGCCACATCAGTTATCCATGTCGTGTTTGAACTGAGACTCCCCTGAAGGAGAATGGAGAAAGGGAAGCAATTAATAGAATATATCCATTTCTTGGAAAAGTTCATCACTAGCAGGAGAGGCCAGTACTGGAGAATAAAGAGAGAAAGGGAACATATATTTGGAAGGATTCTCAGTAGTGCCCAAGTAACCCAAGTCAGGAATCTTAAAGAATTTGAACTTTACCCTCTTACTGTGTCTCACTTTTGTGCCAAGTTTGACTGTCACTCAGACTTGGCTCTGATAGACACTTCTCTTCAGAGCTACAGCTTCCATTGTTAGGAATTCAGATGGCCAGCAGACATGATGTTGGAGACCAACTAGAAAACGTGAATCCCACATGCTGATCATTTGACAGGATGTAACTGTCTGTCCGGCAACAGCTTTTCTGATCTGCTAAATACTGAGCAAAAAGGGATGTGTAAACTCTAAGCTCGCATGGATCAGTGCAAAGTCTGCCTTCATGAAAAGAAACTCCTTATCTTATTTGATTGTGAGGGAAGATTTTAGTTTGCTGTGATTCAAGATATCTACTTTTGGTGTGGTACTGTCCATCTGGATGAACAGTGTAATATGTATATATAACATGGTGTGTACTTTCAGTGTACTCCATTCATATGGAACATTCAAGAGTAGCTGTGCAGCACCTGAATGGCGCTGATAAAATATCTAATTAGGCTCTGGTCATGTTCAAAAGGTTTCCTATCAGAATTCCAGTTAGAATTGCTGGTGCAAGTCATGTTAGTACCTTTGTACACGAGTTTCATATAGGACCATGCGTCTGTCACTTCAGATCCATGGAGATGCTACTTTTCTGTATGGATAGATCTTGAAACAGATACTGGTTCAGTTGCAATGCCCTCAAGTTGAACTTGCAATCTCTGCATTTCCTTAAGAATTTAGAAGTATTTAATGAGATTGCTGAAAGTATTGTAAGAATAATAAATAATGTTATCCTAGTTTTGGAGGAATACACCACAGGAACAAACAGTAGCTGGAAATATATCTTCCCTCCCCCCACTGCTTTTTTTCTCTTCATATCTTCATTTGGAAGAAGGAAGAAATTAAATTCAGTAGCACTGATCCAGTGCCATACCTAATTAGCTGCAGTATGGGACACTTCTCTAATCTTGTGTTATGAGTACAGTGATTTAAGAGGGCTTTTTTTTCCCCTTTTTTCTCTGCACCAGCATCTACTAAGGTTTAAGTAGTGATATGCCTGATTAATTCACATTGCTGCGGAAACAATTAGCTCTCACTAGGAGAGTTTTCAAACAAACACCATCACGCCTGTGAAATAATCTCCTAAGGAGTCTCTCTTGAGCTGCAGAAGGAGATTTAGAGCAGTAACAAGCCAAAATCTTGTTGCTCTTCCCTGGCTCCTTCCCAGCAGCTTCATAAATCTTCACCCACCTTCCTGCCTGATCCGTGCTTACCAGAAGGAGGTGAGGCTTGTAGAAATGAAGACCCCTTATTTCACCAAATGCATAGCTGACTTGCAACAAGCCCTGTGTTTTAGATGTGGGTTTGTGAGGACTTTTGGCAGTAGCATGCCCTTTATTATACTCGGTCCTGTGGAGGAGGGTTTGGGAAAGCTAATGGAAGCACCAGAACAGTGAATACAGAGTACTCCTCCCCATGTATCCTGATACAAATATAAACTAGTATTTGGGTCCCTTGGAGACATAGATACCCAATCCCAGCCTATGTAAATACACTCCTATCAGGTGCCTCTGACCCGTTCAAGATGTTTTTCTCTGGCAGAGCACCTGTATACAATTGCTTTAGGTGCTTATGCTTTCCTATGCAAACATGCATAGGAAATGTGGCCAGTTATCTCATTAGTTCCCATACACAGCAGCAGCTGAAAACTCAGGGTGAAGAGGAAGCATGGCAAGCTTCATTAGGCTGAGTGGAAACACTTTCATAGGAGTTTATGGAGAGTGGAAATGTCACACGGGGTCTGCAATCAGCAGAAGATTTTAAAGCTGCAAATGTCTGCCCAGGGGTAAAAAGGTCTGCCCCATCTCATCTCAAACCAGGCTGAAGGATTCTTTCTTTCTTTCTT
>NDXB01006518.1:0-21233 GCA_002631895.1 Agapornis roseicollis | reverse complement strand
ATGTCCTTTTGATGTTGAGGACACCAGAACTGCACCCAATGCTCCAGGTGAGGTCTCACGAGATGCCCTGGAGCAACCTGCTCTAGTGGAAGGTGCTCCTGCTTATAGCAGGGCGTTGGAACTGGATGAGCTTTAAGGTTTCCCCCAACACAAACCAGTTTGGGACTCTATGATTCTAAAACCAGAGCTGTGCAGTGTATACATTAATGCCGATAGAGCATTGCCACTAATTAAATTACGAGTTTAGCAGAAGCAAAACTTGGTTTTGACTACTTTTTCCTTTCCCACCCTTTCAGTCAAGACTGTAAGCACACCAGAGTAGAGGCTGAGTTTCTGCTGTGCTTCTGCCATCCTGAATGAACCCTTTAGATGTTACTGAATATTAATATTATGAATAAAATATGGATTTTATAAATGTTTCAGAGACTAAAAAAATGAAGCCTCAAATTAAATATGATCTAGATTTAGTTCATGTACAATATACATGCAGTAATGACACTATCCTAGCCTATTTCCCAGTACCTATTCCCCTATCTTTAAGTGGCGATCATAAAGTCCTAGAATGGTTTGTGTTGGAAAGGACCTTAAAGCTGATTCGGTTCCAACCCCTGCCATGGGCAGGGACACCCCAAACTAAGCTCTGTCACCCAAGACTCCCTCCAGCCTGGCCTTGAACGCTGCCAGGGATGGAGCACTCACAACTTCCCTGGGCAAATATCACATGCCTTGAACTCCAGAGCTCCAGTGGTCCCTTAGCCACCCTGGTGTTTATGCAGCTGGACCACAGCACCTGCAGCATCCCCTAAAACCCAGCCAAGGCCGGTTATTTCCTCACCATCATAAGAGCAGCGGGACCCATGTGTTTAAAATCCACTGCACAACCCCCTGAAAAATCTCTCTGTTTACTACAGAGCCAATTTATTCAGGTGAGGACAGCGCGGCTGTGGCAAAGGATCCTGATAAATGAAATCTATATTCTTGAAGGTCAATAACTCCCAATCTGCTCCCGTGCAGATTTGCTGCCTTGGAAGGTTTCCCAGGTTTGCCCAGGACATGGCAGGTCTTCTGGAGGAATGAGCCGTACAGGGAGCTACTACACAGGATTTGTACCATGTACAACTCATTAATGCAAGAAACTATTTAACTGGAGAGTGTACCAGAGAGAGAAGCTGGCAACAGGGGAAGGAAAATGCTTCTTTAATACTGAAGGCATAAGAAAAATGCGTGTGGCCTGAATTCAGTGGTGTAGACACACAAATTGTTATGGGAAAGACTTTGGAGCAAGCAGAAGGAGGTGTTTTTAGGGAAAACCTAGCAATTTAATTCAGGTTTGAAGCTGGATTGCTTGTTGCCCAGAAAGAACTGCAGCATCCAATTTAGGTTTTGAGGTTCCTTAATAGCAGCAGAGGAGGATCTTAGGTTATCTCTTAGCTCCTGCTGAGTTAATGGTCAGTAAAAATGACATAGTCTTGGATAAGAATATTACCATGCAGTATCCTGATGTCCGAGGGACATTCCAAGCTGTTTAAAATTCAGATAGCACTAATTAACCACCAGGTAAGCTTAAGATTTGAAGTGAAATATTAAAACACAGCCTTTCTTTATTGCCAGCATTGCATTCAAGATGTGGGAGATACAGCCATGGTCGGAAAAACCTTTAAGCCAACTTGCTATCCTCACTTGGAATAGGGTCAAACAGCGTATCTTTCCTCTATGAGAAATCTCTGTCCTTCACAGCTCTCAGGACGGGCTCACAATCTGACATGGGATTTGAGCTGGCCGTGAGCCTTGCACTGACTTTTGGCAGACAGGTGAATTCCACCACTCTCTAGTTAGATGGAAGAAAAAGTCTTTTGATGCCATCCCAGGAGCTGGAAAAAAGACATTTTAAGCCAAAAGCATGGCATTTACTGTGGCGTTCCAAACATTTGTGTCTGTGGCTCAGTAAAGCAGTAAAAGCTTCTTTTTTTTTGAGGGTGGGCAGAGGGAAGGAGGAGCAGAAACAAATGATCAGTGTGCATTTATCTACATTTTCAGTTTATGGCAGAGCAGTGGCAGATATGGACTGATTTACAGAGTGCAGCATCCACTGGCAAACGTGCAAAACGTTGCTGTTCCGGCATTGCATTGTGTAGGGGTAAGAATGCTGCCGCGTCTTTACTGCTCTAGACATCACACAAACCTGTTCCAAGACTAATACCCTCTCTCTGTCAATGACACTGAGTAGTGCTTGGCTTCAGCATTTCATTAGCATTGACCAGCGTCAAAATTTCACTCCCATCCCTCATCACTTTATTACTGCCATTTCTTCTCCTTATTGTCCTGAGATACCCAAACCTACCAATTTTTAGGAAAATCCCTGGATTAAGGGCTTTGGAAAATCACAAAGACTCAGCAGAACACAGGAAGAGCAAACACTTCAGAGCAGTTCAAAGGACAGGTTAGACTGCCATGATGAGCATTAGGATAAGGCTCCTAAGGTGTTGTGGTTTAACCTCAGTCAGCCACACAGTTTCTCTCTCACTCCTCACCCCTTCCTCTCCCTGCTCCCAGAGGGATGAGGGGAGAATGGAAAGAATGTAATCCCCCCAGGCTAAGATAAGAGCAGACCAGTACCTGAGGTAGAACACAAACCACTACAGCTACCACCAATAATAATGATGATAAGGGAAGTAACAAGGGAAGAGAATACAACCGCTCGCCACCTGCCAACCGATACCCAGTATGACCAAGCAGTGATCTAACCCGTTTGGGTAACTGCCCCCAGTTTGTACAGTGGGCAGGACATGCTGTGCTATGGAATACCTCTTTGGTCAGCTTGGGTCAGGTGTCCTGGCTCTGCTTCCTCCCAGCTTCCCCTCCTCCCTGGCAGAGCTGAGACTCACAAAGTCCTTGGTCAGACTGAACATGACTGAGCAGTAACTGAACCCATCGGTGTTATCAGCGCTGTTCCCAGGCTGAAAGTCAAAACCACAGCACTGCACCCGCTACTGAGGAGAAATAGATGACTGCTACTGCTGAACCAGGACATAGGGGCAAAAGCCAAGAGATGGAGATGAGACTGGAAAGTGCAACACAGTGAAGAATGATAGAGAGAAAGCTATGAGTATAGCAAGAAAACTTGGAAGTAACATTTCATATTGGAAACAAGGAGCTTCGAGGAGCATTGAAAAGTATTGCTAGTAAGGAATCAACCCCGTAAAGTAGAACAACAAAATGCAGGAGTTGATTCTGACAATTTACTGAAGGTGAAAGGTGCACTTCAACTTTACAGAAGACTGGGTCAAGGACCGAAAGTCAAAGATAAGTAAAAGAACAAGCTTCTAAAGATTAATGTATTAAAAAATTGAAATCAAAATGAGGAATCTTACATGGATCTCAAGCTACAAATAACAGGGATATTCACGGTGAAGGACAGTAATTTGTTCTCAGCCAAGATGAGATGCCCAAACTCCAACTCTCAGCACAAGCCCACATTCTATTATTAAATTACAAATTTCTCAAGCACTTCTGATCTACTCCATTTCAGTTGGTGTATGGAGGGTTATATCCTCCTCTAAATTCTTCTCACCATGGGTCTTAGCAATTAGGGGTTAAGCCTCATGGTTGGTCTTCAGTTGAAAGTGCACCATGTGTTCTCCCTGGGGAACTGGAATCACCATTGAATCCTGGAATGGTTTGGGTTGGAAGGGACCTTGAAGCTCACCCAGCTCCAACCCCTTTCAAGGGCAGGTACCCCTTCCACTGGAGCAGCTTGCTCCAAGCCCCTGTGTCCAACCTGGCCTTGAGCACTGCCAGGGATGGGGCAGCCACAGCTTCTCTGGGCCATCACCCTGGGCCAGCGCCTCAGCACCTGAAAACAGGGAACAGCTTCTGCCTCAGAGCTCAGCTCAGTCTCCCCTGTTCTGGCAGGTTCAAGCCATTGCCCTTGGCCTGTCCCTACAGGCCCTTGTCCCAAGCCCCTCTCCAGGTTCCCTGCAGCCCCTTTAGGCCCTGGAGCTGCTCTCAGGTCTCCCCTTCAGGAGCCTTCTCTCCCCCAGGCTGCCCCAGCCCAGCTCTCTCAGCCTGGCTCCATAACAGAAGTGCAATTTACTCTGCTAAGATAAAGGAAATCTTTCTCCTCCACTTCTTCTACTCAGTGATTCTAACCATATACAGTTCCCATCCACATGTCCAAAGCTTCCCATCAGGCAGGCTGGAGGGGAAGAGGCACAATCTCCCAACAACAAAAGAACAAAACTCTTGAGATTCTGTAAAAGCCTACAGCTGCCCAGGATAAAGCAACCTTCTTTGACATCTCTTAACTTTACGGGAGGAGAAAGCAAAGTAATGGGATCAATGCAGAGTGATTTGCCAGCCAGACACAGAGGGGAGATTACAGTCAAAAAAGGACAAACTGGTTGGTGCATTGATACAGTCTTCTAAAAACACACAGCAAATACTGTTTCCGATGTGTTCCTCATCATGGAATGGCATATTTATAGTAGCTGGTGGACTGCATCTGCAAACTGCACAGGTAAACAGAAGGAGTTGGTTTAACCTAATGTCAGAACATCCCAAACGAGAGGATTAGCTTAATTCTATAGTGGAAACCTTGACTTTGAGCTTCCTGACATTTGAAAGTGTACGTTAGATGCTCAGATTCTCAGTGAATATTGATTTTGGTTTTCCTTTTCATTGAACAATGCAAAAAGTTATCACCAACCTGGAGCAGCTGGAAAATGAGAGAAGAAAGATCTGTAACTAGGAAAAGAGTGCTTTGAAAATGAATCATCTCCTCACACACACACATCATGCCGGAACGATATGACTTATCAAAGGAATAGGAATGAGTAATCACAGTGGTCCCTTCAATATCATTGCTCACCATAAATTTGTAGAATCATGAAGACTTCATTTTATAATCTACCTGCAAGGGAAAACACAGCATTTCCAGTGCTATCTGCTTTGAAAGCAGGCAGAGCCTTATTTCTAGCTGTAAAACCTGAAAGAATTAAGACTGCTTATTCAGCCCAACGTGGGTTCCTCAGGCGTGGAGGCCGTGCTGGGTAATGTGGCACAGGCTGGAAAGTAAGCAGCAGGTATTTTGCCTACTGTTTATATAAACAGCTCATTAGCTCTATCAGCAGAAACGGGGTGGCTACAGCTTTAAGCCAGGTTGTTTTCACTACCGCTCGAAAGGATGCTGCAGCTTCTAATTTACAGCTAAGATGCATTGGCCCCAGTGCTCAGAAGAACAATTCCCAGTGCCTGTATATGAGCATCATAAAAGACTAACTGGGAAGCCATAAAGATGTAAACCAACAATATAAAAACATGAGACTTCTGGCTTTTTCCCTTCCAGAGAGGAATGCAACGTTATAATGTACTTTCAAATCAGTTCTGACCTCTATCAAGGTTCTCCTTTCCTGCTTGTAAAGGGTTAGTAAAAGCTTGCTGGGCAGCAGGAGCGTGCTGTGGAATGTAGTGCTACCAACTGCACAGGCATCAAAGCACCTACACAAGCCCCTGCATTTATTTAGTATCCTTTTATTAACAACTTCTAAATATTCCATTGAGATAAGGTATAGAAGTTGACCTTTTAGGGGGTGTTTCTATCAAAATACTAATCTGATTCTGCTAAAAACTGATTTGGAAAACATGAGCTGGTTGGATAATATTCAAGTTCTGTCCAAAAATGACATTTCTATTTGCAAGACATTTATGAAACAAAGATTGCTTTTGAAAACCCAAGTTTGTGTCTCTGAAATATTCTGTCATAGAGATTTCTACTTCTCTATGTAATACTTTAGTACATAAAACACTCAAACACTGATATGTCCCTGTCTACCAAGTCAAACCCTTCACCTCTGGTGACAGGTAACACCAGCACACTCCCCTTCCCACCATGCAATGCCCAATACAAACTCATCGTGCAATAAAAGATGCAATTCATCTGAGAACATTTCCACCTTCTTATAAGGTGAACCACAGACATCCATTCTCTGAGGGAATTGTTTTGTGTACAACAGGAAAAACAAGGGTAGCTGAAGGATTGCCTTAGCTGTTGTAATAGCCAGAAAACCTAAGTCCCCCAAACTACATGCATCACTTTCTTATTTTCTCCATGGCATCGTATGCACATCTATTTCCCTTTAACACAGCAGTTATAAATGTACCATTGATTTCTCTTTCCTCTTTTTTTTAACTATCATTACTTTAAGTGCTAGCTGGTGGACCGTTTACGTAAAGCACTCCAAATAACTTATAGCAAGTTTAAGGCTTCCTGAAGGTCACTGGATGCAAACCACGTTTACTATTCAACTTAAAAGCAGATAAACGTATTTGGACTTTTTGCTTCCTTTTCTTACCTTGCCCTTGTCAAAGTAATGGATAATTTCTTGATAGAGTTGATCTTTCAACTGTCCTTGAGTAGCAGCTTGGTATCCATCCCGCTGGGTAAGATGTGCTGCACATGCTTCTTCAGACCACTAAATCATACAAGAAAGAGGGGAAAAGGGAAAGCAAATCAAAAGTTATGGAATACGTCAGTAAAATGAGGCTAGAGAAAGCACACAGCTTTTGTTTAAAGAACTAGCACCACAGTTAATGCCCTAACAAAGCTTTTTTTTTTTCTGCAGCTGTGTACTTTGATTCCTTGGGCTCAAAGACCATGTATTTGAATGCTCTAATTGGAGGCTAATTGCATGTATCAGTTGGAGGGAAGCTTCATGAGCTAGTTTCCTCTCCACAGAGAGTTTGAGGAGACCAACCTTGGCCTGCTGATGGGTACAACCTGCTGGATGCATAATGAACATTTTCAGGTTTATGTTGACAGAAGCCCCAAAGCAGATACATCAATATAAATGGAAAGGACTGCAGGACAGAAATTAAATGGCTAAAAATCATAGAGGATGTTTGGAGGCACGGAAAAGCACAACTAACTTTATACAGGTTGTTTCAGTAGTTCTTGCTCTTCAAGCAAGTGCCTAATGGATGAGAAGCAAGGCACAGATATTAAATGAAATTATTTGTACATCTGATGGGACCAAACAATTCCCTACATCTTTCTCCCCTGCACCTTTTACTCTAGTGTCCAGTAAGGCATGGATGCAATGGAAATTTCAGGACTCCAGTATTCCTATCACCTCTTCTTCATTGTCCTTTTCTCTTCCCACTAATGTTCCCTATGACCTACCTGGGGGTGAAACTGTACTGGAGTTTCCCCCAGACAGGACACTAACATTAAAGCCTACCCTTCCATAACTATTTCCATAAGTCTTAGCAGGAAATTAGTATCTTCTAGACTCACCAACCTTTACCAAATCAAATCTCACAAGCCATTAGATCAAATGAAACTTCTCATAGATTGAAAAAGAGTCAGGAGCTCCAATAGGACTTGTTGCCTCCAGAAACTGAGTTCCAGAGCATAAATTGATGAAAGAACTATTCACTTTCTTCTCTGAAAATCAAAGTTACTGAAGGGGGAGGTCTGCCTGCTCAAATGAAACACTGCCACGCTAGGAAAAGAAGAAAAGAGCATGTGGAGATCAGCAACTCACAGATTTATTCACAGAGTTACTGTTATATATAGAATCAGAGAATGGGTTGGGCTGGGAAAGACCCTAAGATCATCCAGTTCCAATCCCCTGCCATGGGCAGGGACACCTCACACTAGAGCAGGTTGCTCACGGCCCTGTCTCAGATCTCAGGATCTAAGTCTCTTGCAAATCATGTGCTGCTGTTTGAGTACTCTCCCCATAGTGTATCTATGTGGAAAATCCACACTTTTCCTTAGTAAGATAACTATAGGGAAAGCCAACAAATGAATTATTTTCTACTTTCAGTTCTACTGCCAAAAATGAGCATGTTTTCCCAATGAACTGAAATTAGGCAAGGTCACATCCTGTTCTGTTTTAACTCTCATACACTGACAGACCAAAAACGACCTGGTAAGATTACTCAAGCACAAGGGGTATTACAGGTTCAGATGCCTGTGTGAATGAAAATAAGCACGAAAACTAATATCACCCAGGTTTACCTCTTACATCTTATTAAATCTCACCAAAGTACTTCTTAATTTGGCCAAAACGTGCTTGGCTATAGAGACAATTTGGACAACTTTGCACCACAAAGCTCTGTTTCGGAGAAACACAAACTTCCCAGAGTCTGCAATGCAATGGCATCTCTTTCAGCATCCTAAGAACCACTATTTTCTGCTAGTTTTGAACATCTTAATTTTGACTAAATGGGATGAAAACACATTTGAGACTGTTTTCTTAAGCATGCTTCATCAGCTTGCAGTTACCTGGAGGAAGTGATGGTGGCTCTACCTGCACAGGGAGAGCCTTCTCACACATTTAAAGGTGAAATTATGGAAAGCTCTCAGGCCTGACCTCAATGTGATCCCATTAAAATCAATGTAATGAAATATATGCCAATGACGAGTGTCATTGAAAGTCCTGTCCTCAAGGTTGGACAGAAAACTCGAGCGCTTAAAAGTTACACACACATCAGTATTGATGCTCAAAGAATACTAAACTGCATCCACTAACTACTGGTAGTAACAGGATATCTGTACTTTTAGAATAAAATAACCCCAAACTATACATATTTATAAACAAAAATCCACTTAGTGACAAATATTATCCTTACATTTGCCATCTTCTATTGATTTCCATTGTACGAAAAGAAAACTGCACTTCTTTTCAGTGAATTAAGGGAGTACACTAAATCATCTGGGTTCCAAAAACACTCGTAAGGAAGAACAAAACTGGCTAAACTCTAATGTCTCCTAAAGCATACTGACTAACAAGATCAAGCCATAACAGGTAAAAGTTCGACATTTTAAGGCATGGTTCATTCCATCATTTTTGTAGCCAACACAGCACCTGTAGCAGGGAATGAACGCTTTATCTTGTCTAAAAGGTTCATTCATGTGAAGTGTGATGAGCAAGCCCTGCACAATTTGGCAGTTCTGCTTCATGTCCCTCGTAGGAATACGTGAGATCTTTATAGCCACTGACTCAGCGAGTTACTCATTCGAACTTCTACCCACAGGCAACCAAATGCACCAGTCTGTGTGACTGAAGGTGGCAGAGCCACTCCTCACGTCTTCACCTCCCTGACACGTCTCAGCACAGAAAAGCTCATTACCAAAGCAGTGATTGCATCCTTCCCTGTTTTCAGGTGCTGAGGCGCTGGCCCAGGGTGCCCAGAGAAGCTGTGGCTGCCCCATCCCTGGCAGTGCTCAAGGCCAGGTTGGCCACAGGGGCTTGGAGCAAGGTGCTCCAGTGGAAGGGGTCCCTGCCCTTGAAAGGGGTTAGAGCTGGATGAGCTTTAAGGTCCCTTTCAACTCTAATCATTCCGGGATTCTATGAAGATCATAGAATCATAGAATAGTTAGGGTTGGAAGGGACCTTAAGATCATCTAGTTCCAACACCCTGCCATAAGCAGGGACATCTCACATGAGTAAAGCAGGCTCTTATGCAGCACACAGCTGTTAATCAGTTTAAAGTGTAGATGTTCTAAGGGTGACAACACCACTATGGGTTAGTGCTGACATGAGTTTTGAAGCTTGTGATGGATTTTGGTGTTTACCTTGAGAAGCTTTGCATGCAGAAGTAGTGTGTAGGCAGCTTCTGTATAGTTATCACATTCCTTGTGCAGGTCACACAGCTTGTACAAATACCTGCAAGTAATAAAAACAATAGTTCTTAAAAAAGGTTGGTTCTTAAATGTTACTAAATAATTTAGTCTGGATATTACAATGGTTCAACTCTATCTCCAACCAACTAAAAGTATCTGGGATTAGTTAAAGCTCCTATTTCTGCGTGTGGACAACCTTTAGGACCATCTGCATTTCCAGTGTTGTCTTTTGCCAATGCACAGCAATGACTTGTGCTGATTAATGTATCAAACACATATCTGCTTTGCAGGAGCTCTCATTCCAATTGTTCAGCCATGGTGACAGATATAAGTCTTTTTACTTACCTTCAATAGAATCACACCTCTGGAAGTGGTCTCTCTTCATTTGGTTGTTGGGTTTTACTAGTGACAACTCAAAACCAAAACTGGTTTGGAAAGCCAATGAAAATAAGTAACTTTGATATTCATTATGACACACTGTAAGTTTCTTAATAGAAACAGGTGACGATTTGGGTGGGGGTTTGCCAGTGAGAGGCAATTTGTCTTTATAGGGATGCTGCACAGAGCAGCCCACCAGCTCATAAGTCTACATGTTTGTCCACAGTTACCAATCTTATTCTTTGCTAGATTTTACTTCCTTTCTTCAGACTACTAAAGCACTAAGACAATGCAAGCAGCAGGGAACAAGTTCACAAGGGAAAAAGCACCTGAGAATGAATTGATTAATAATACCTGGATACCTAAAAGGGCACTAAAACCACAAGCTTCATCATTTTAGCACAACGGTCAAGCCAATTTTAAGCCAAAGTACCAACAGGGCACTGGGAACCCTGAGGTTTACAAAAAGCACAACAATCTATTACCAGTTTTACTTTGTGGGAAAATGGATTTTAAAAGGCTCCTAAAAGCTTTACATTTCAAACAGACACCAGTCATATTATTTAATAGCCCTTTTTACCCCAAGTCACGTATCCTGGACCTCAACAGGAGGTAAACTTATTTTCCTACTCAGCTTACTTTGGGCTTATTTATTGGGCAGGTGTCCCTGTCCATGGCAGGGGGGTTGGAACTAGATGGTCTTAAGGTCCTTTCCAACCCTAACTACTCTATGATTCTATTCTCTTCATGTGACAGTATTACTGAAGACCTCAGGGTTCATCATATAGGGATGCTGGGGAGGAGCTCTTCATTAGGGACTGCAGTGACAGGACAAGGGGTAACGGGTTCCAACTGAAACAGGGGAGGTNTTCATGTGACAGTATTACTGAAGACCTCAGGGTTCATCATATAGGGATGCTGGGGAGGAGCTCTTCATTAGGGACTGCAGTGACAGGACAAGGGGTAACGGGTTCCAACTGAAACAGGGGAGGTTTAGATTGGATCTAAGGAAGAAATTCTTTGCTGTGAGGGTGCTGAGGCACTGGAATGGGTTGGCCAGGGAGGTTGTGAGTGCTCCATCCCTGGCAGTGTTCAAGGCCAGGTTGGACAGAGCCTTGTGTGCCATGGTTTAGTGTGAGGTGTCCCTGCCATGGCAGGGGGGTTGGAACTGGATGATCTTAAGGTCCTTTCCAACCCTGACTATTCTGTGATTCTAAACTATGAAAAACAGAGCCCATAGATTGTCTTGCCCAGCTCATCCAACTTCTGTGTTATGCCATCTCCAGCTTCTCCTGTTTTGGGGCTTTTAAACAGTAAAAACTCAAAGCAGACATCGACGTAGTATGTGTTTTACAACTCCCAATGTATAATGTTTTTACAGCTATATGTACAAATAAACCTGACTTTAAAAAAGGAGGTGTCCCTGCGCATGGTAGGGGGGTTGGAACTGGATGATCTTAAGATCCTTTCCAACCCTGACTATTCTGTGATTCTATGAGGACAAAACATATGCCATGACTCTAATTTCTCACACTCACTGTTTTCCAGGTGAGTTTTGAATGTACCTAAGGTTCAAGGTATAGTTTTGAACCTCTTTTCCCTCAGCTGACTGCTTAACACGAGCTTAATGTCCTCCAGTTACCCTAGAGAAAGGCAAGCAGAGTTTGTCACCGGTCGTGATTACAAACCTGATGTACATTTCTTCCCTCTCGATCTCCTTGTAGAAGTTCTGAAAAACAACATCATTTTGTTACAAAGCCTTTGATTTCACAGCCTGGGATGTACACACAACACGCTCTGAATTAAACATTCATAACTGTGCAACACCGACCTCAAAACTGCAAAATGAAATTTGCCTCCAGTGCTAGAACACAAGTTATTTAACGCGCAAAGTCGAACACTGTGATGTTTCATGATGTACCATAGTAGGGCTTATGTCTCATTGCAAAGGTTAAGATTTGGAAGAGTTTTACTGCTAGAAATGTGCTTCTGGCATTTGCAAGTAACACATCATGAACCATTTGCACTTGAAACTTTGTAATATGCAAACCCATCATTTCTAAGCAACAATTGTGTATGGATTTAAAGCTCCAAACCTTAGTTGAGCAATACATCATCTGCCCTTGAATTCTTATAGCTCCTTTGGAAATAAAACGTTGGATTAGTGTTATTTATCTGGTTCCATATGCCACGCATTATCATCACTTTCTTCTGAAATGTTTGAATGCCTCCAGTCTTGAGATAAACTAGTTAGCATGACAAATATTGGAAATGCAAGATATGATAAACTGGGTGAGATATTAAAGGCATTTCTGAATCCAGTTTAAAGTTTGCTTTCAAAAGTTAAAACATATCTAAGAAAACAAAATACAAAGAAACTTCTTTGCTGAATTAAAGTAAGTTTCAATGAGAAATGAAACCAGTCTGAGCAGCCACTGATCACAGAACCACAGAATGGTTTGGGTTGAAAGGGACCCTAAAGCTCATCCAGCTCCAACCCCTGCCATGGGCAGGGACCCCTTCCACTGGAGCAGCTTGCTCCAAGCCCCTGTGTCCAACCTGGCCTTGAGCACTGCCAGGGATGGGGCAGCCACAGCTTCTCTGGGCCATCACCCTGTGCCAGCGCCTCAGCACCTGAAAACAGGGAACAGCTTCTGCCTCAGAGCTCAGCTCAGTTTCCCCTGTTCTCCCAGGTTCAAGCCATTGCCCTTGGCCTGGCCCTACATCCCACTAATACATGTACAATCTCAATAATATATGTACAATCTCAATACAAAACTGTTCCCTTTACAAAAGAACCAAAAGATGATTCAATCTATATTCCACGGTTGGAAATGATGTATCATTCCGTGGACATACCATGTTAGTTGATATAACTGCTCCTTGCTTTTGACTTCAACTCCGAAGACAAACTGAACCTCGTGAACAATTTCTGCCAGTTTACCTTCCTTGTGTTTTGGTTGCTTTTTTAAAGTGCAGGAGACTTCTGAGTTAGCTGGATCAATGCTGTTATTGAACCTTATCCCAGTATTTCTGCCGGCTGCTCTGCCCTTCTGATGCAGCTCAAGTAGCGACACGAAATGAACCAAAATGGGAAGATGCTTTGGCAGCAGGCTGATGTTACATTTCCCACAGATCCCTCTCCCCCAGAAGCAGTCTCTGTGCCTACCCCATCTTTGGGGACAGGTTCCCACATCCTCTTATGCTGTGCTTACCCATACATGTGCAGCTCTGCGGCCAATTGGGCAAGCAACTGGTAGGGATGAAAAGTAACCATAGGGGAAGAGCCTGAGCTTTCAGCAAGATCCCTCCTTAGATTTTCCCCATCCCTGGCAATGCTCAAGGCCAGGTTGGACACAGGGGCTCGGAGAAACCTGCTCTGGTGGAAGGCGTCTCTTCCCATGGCAGGGGTTGGAGCTGGATGAGCTTTAAGGTCCCTTCCAACACAAACCACACTGGGATTCAATGATTCAACTGATGCCATGTTTGCTTTTACCAGGATTGCCAGCAGTTGGAATAAGCAGCTGAGGGAATGGAGACAACTTGTATTTTACTTTTTATCATTAGCACTGGCTTAAATGCATATTAAAACCTCTGACTCAAACTGCAGCCAACACAGGCAAACTTAATCCCGTGAAAGCCTCTGCTTTCCCAATTAATAACTCTTTGAGACCTCAGGTGGGAATTGTGCCGAGTATCAGCCCTGGGTTGGCATAAATTTCACTTCAGGTGCCTGGAGAATGATGAAAAGGCTCAGTTGGCCCTGGAGGGCAAATGGGACTTTAAAATCAAGCTCCAGTTTTAAATCACGCCTACTGAAAGCGAGCGGAAGCTCTGCCCTGAGATGCTTTCCTGCATTTCCTGCAGACTTCAATGCGTGGCTGTCTCACGGTGATTTAAGTTGGCAGCAGTAAGTCACCCACAATATTTATCATCTACAAATACTTGAAGAATTCAGATGACAAAAATCGGCATCAGGAGATGCTGTTCCAGACACTCAGAGCAAACCAAACCAACCCCCACGTGTGCCATCGGGCCCCCTGCGCTTGGTACGGCGAGGATTACTCGCAGGAGACTCGGAGTATTACGATGAAGGGAAATAAATTCACCTTCCCAAGGAAATGCTCCCAGGTTTATAAACAGGTGTCATGTTTGAAAGCATTCGGTGTCTGTGATTTCTATTTCCTTGTTAGAACCGGCAGCTTTTCTTACTTCAATTCTGCCTGGGAGCATGCTACGACTTTTCTACGGGCAAACTAATGGCACTTACTAGATGCAAACCTGGTGCCAACTCTCCAGGTCCCTCCTTTTTTCCATTTCCTAAATGGTCCTTTATGCACAGAGAGGAAAAACAAACTAAAAATAAACTCCCAATATTTGATTTGATGTCTCCATCTTCCCTCCCATCCTAATGGGCACCATTGCACTTACAGGTTACGCAACGGTGCAGCACAACGGTTGCACTACACAAGCGGAGGCTGTCTGCATTATGTGCAAGTACTAAAGCTACAATCTATTTACTCTGCTCTTTCCAGACCAGCCTGAACAAAATCCATCAGCCACAGCACATAAATGATAATCACTGTCTGTGCCCCACATATTTAAGCTACATAAAAGCTTTGGAAATGATATGGAGATGAAAGCTCTGAATACTTCGTGGCTAACAGTTTGATACTGAGTCCCATTGGAAAGATCAAATCCAGCCAGCACTATGTTTGGGGGGTCTCTAAAATGTGTTTTGCTATTTTTCCACATGTGCTGATTTTGTGCTAGTAAAATCTTAGACTCTAATGCTTCCATTGAGGAGCATAATGTGAGTGCTACGGGGAGAACTTCACCACTTCCAACTCTAGCCTAAATGGACAAAGGTTTCTAGTATAGAGTAGATAATCCAGAATTTCTAGAGCTCAGAGGAGGAAATTTCACATCAGTGAGGAAAACAACCCCAGCTTTTTCTGCTGTGAATGCAATAGTAACACTCAAATCCTCAAGAATTTGAATATGAAAGCTGAGCAATGAGCATAATATAAACGGCATTGCAAATGCATGAAGATTTCAGTAGTAAACTGCGTATTACTCCAACGTTCTGTACGTCAATGTGGTTTTCTGCATAAAGTTGTTCATACATCAATTGTAAATGTCAATGAACAGCCCTCAAAGATCAGGCCCTGAAACATTTCTTCTTAAATCTTCCCTTAGAATCAATTAAAGAAGGAATAATCCATGTTTTCATAGGTTCACCCTCATTGAAAAAGGAAAAAACCCAAAGGCACTTCAAAGTTTCATGAGGCTCCCAACACATACTCTTGTTTTACACAACTCTTTTGTTCAAGGTGCAAAATGAAGGATGCAACAGTCCTTTCAGGCTGGGGACTTCTCTTTGCTTACCAGCACGTTGACAGTACAGCTCATGCGGTTCTCCTTGTTCTCATCATGCATTATGGTCCTGTAGTCCAACAACCTCTCCATTAAGCGGACCACGAGTTTCACAAAGGTTTCTCCACTCTTAGCAAGGTATTTGTGTTTCCTGCAGTGCTCCAAGAGGCTGAAAAAACCAATTCCATTTGCCTTGTTAACCACATGTACAAGAAACTCCTTTGACTCAGGTGCAATCTTAAACACTGTGCATCATTAACAGGTTTTACTTCTTTCTGGCCTACAAAGTTCACTGTGGTCTAATTGCTCTCATGCTCCTGCCTTTACTGTGACATAAATCTCAACACTTACATTTTGTCAAATAATACTTTGTACTGTTCATCTCCTCGGCCTCCTTCCACTTCATGATCCAGTTTCGTGATGATCTCATTTTCAAACTATAATTAAACAAAGCAAGCGTAAATAATCCGATGGCAAATCTTTCACTTCATTACTGTAGGCTCAATGGTTCACAGATTGGTTGGGTACCTCGGTGAGACGTTCAGCCACTATTTTAAAGCCTGATTGACTTTAGGAGTTTGTGGTTGCTGGTATTAGAGCATCCACAATGATGCCCTGACCTACAAGGACGTTTTTTGTTGAAGAAATCCTGGGTCATGTTGTTAAATGATGTGCAAATATTTGTATTATGAAAAAATAAGTTAGGAGGTTAATGACAAGATTGAGAGAAGGGAAAAGGAAGACACAAAGCCAGGCACAGAATGTCCCCTGCAATAATGGCAACAGCAACAAAAGATAAACACAGAGATGTTGAAAGCTCTGTGGGAGAGAACATGTAACACCTAAGGCTGGATAGCTCAGCCATATGCCTACCCACAGCATCCTGGAATGGTTTGTGCTGGAAGGGACCTTAAAGCTCACCCAGTTTCAACCCCTGTCACGGGCAGGGACCCCTTCCACTGGAGCACCTTGCTCCAAGCCCCTGTGGCCAACCTGGCCTTGAGCACTGCCAGGGATGGGGCAGCCACAGCTTCTCTGGGCACCCTGTGCCAGCGCCTCAGCACCCTCAACCCTCACCCTAGCATCACTTAACATCCCTTTTAGCCTACAGATACTGAGTTGCAGTGGGCTACAACTTCATAAACCTGTTAATGAGTCACTGCAGAGAAGGAAGTTGTTTCAAACAACTTCAGAGTAATATTTTTCTTTGGGCAATATTAGATCACAGAATCCCAGGTTGGAAGGGATCTCAAGGATGATCTGGTCCAACCTCTCTTGCCAAAAGCATGGCCTAGGGTAGATGGCCCAACACTAAGTTTCCTGCTGAATCTTAACAGTGTCCAGCACTGGGAAATCCACCACTTCCCTGGGGAATGCAAACTGAAGTGGGCATTAGAATGCATTTGAAATGCAAATTGGATAACTCAATGGATTTTTAATGATTACAGAGGCTGCTCCACTTCCTCGGGTCCAGGTTAGGAATGAATGCAAACTGCTGCTGGAGGAAGGCTCCCTCTAGGCCTGCTGCTATGGAATGAATCTGTCCAGTCAGCTAATTTCTAATTCTTCATTAAATAAGCACAGACATCCCTGAAGCTATTGTCAAGAGACCTGAGCAGAAGAGCCCGGGTTAGAAGGGAGCCTATGGCAGGGGAACAGGAGCCCATTAGTCAGTGTGAGTTTATTGACAGAACACTTGTCTGCAAGTTCTTTCACTGTCACTGGCTTTCGCAGTCCCCAGCTATTGCGAGGAGAAGCAAAGGGCCACCTGAATGAGAACAAAGAGTACTAACATTTTGGAAATGTCAAGAGATGTACTTTGCCTCTGCAGTTAATATTAACAGCAGATAACGTACCAATGAAAGAAGAATGAACTGTCTGCAGCTTGACAGACTTCCAGACATAGGACACACTTCCAGAAACACTGGGCTGCCTGGTCCTGTGCCTCTGTTTGAGCAATAAGCTTTCCTTCCCAGTGCTACACTTCAGCTCCTACTGTGCACCAGTAACCTATGGAATTTCTCATTATTTCCACTGATCAAAATAACAGAATCCCAGAATCCCAGCCTGGTTTGGGTTGGAAGGGACCTTAAAGCTCATCCAATTCCAATCTCTGCCACGGGCAGCGACCCCTTCCACTGGAGCAGCTTGCTCCAAGCCCCTGTGTCCAACCTGGCCTACTGCCAGGGNTGGTTTGGGTTGGAAGGGACCTTAAAGCTCATCCAATTCCAATCTCTCCCACGGGCAGGGACCCCTTCCACTGGAGCAGCTTGCTCCAAGCCCCTGTGTCCAACCTGGCCTTGAGCACTGCCAGGGATGGGG
Organism: Agapornis roseicollis; assembly: GCA_002631895.1. Lineage (NCBI taxonomy): Eukaryota > Metazoa > Chordata > Aves > Psittaciformes > Psittacidae > Agapornis > Agapornis roseicollis. The sequence continues at coordinate 3,529 of NDXB01006518.1, read as the reverse complement.
CAGCCACAGCTTCTCTGGGCCATCACCCTGTGCCAGCGCCTCAGCACCCTCACAGGGAACAGCTTCTGCCTGAGAGCTCAGCTCAGTCTCCCCTGTTCGGGTGGGTTCAAGCCATTCCCCTTGGCCTGGCCCTACAGGCCCTTGTCCCAAGCCCCTCTCCAGCTTTCTTGTTGGTCCATTTAGGTACTGGAAAGCTGCTTTAGTGACAATAGTATTAGCTCCTCTGCTGCAGCCACCCAGCACTGTCCCATCAGCAGAGGGGCTCTCTCTGGCTGTGCAAGGCAGGCTTTTCCTGAAACCTGGAAGCAAAATTAGACCTTTTTTCCCCACTAGGAACACCAGCAAAGAGGCAGCAAGGACAGCCTTGAAGGGCGCTGCAGTAGAGATCATGCAGTAAAGATGTAGCTGATATATAAGCTGAAAGGCAAAACATCAAAATCCATGCACCAAGAAGAAATAACCCTGCAGAGAGCCCTGCCAGCCCATCAGCCAACAGGCAATGAGAACATACGGTGACTATCCCAGAGCATCCTGGACACCAATGCAGAGGGGGTGAGCTCCATTTGTGGGCTGAACCACAATCAGATGCTGTACGTGGCCATCCCACTGGTGATGCTGCCCTGGCCACGGCACCACTGCTCAGCACATCAGCTAAGAGGCAGGGGATAACAGGAAACAGGGATTTGGAAGTTGGAGAGGGACTCTTTATCAAGGGCTGTAGTGATAGGACAAGGGGTGATGGATTTAAACTGAAACAGGGGAAGTTCAGGTTAGATCTAAGGCAGAAGCTGTTCCCTGTGAGGGTGCTGAGGCGCTGGCACAGGGTGATGGCCCAGAGAAGCTGTGGCTGCCCCATCCCTGGCAGTGCTCAAGGCCAGGTTGGACACAGGGGCTTGGAGCAAGCTGCTCCAGTGGAAGGGGTCTCTGCCTGTGGCAGGGGTTGGAGCTGGGTGAGCTTTAAGGTTCCTTCCAACACAAACCAGTCTGGGATTGTATGATTCTATGATTTCCTACACAGTCAGCCCCATGGGGGAGCTGAGGAAGAGAAGCTGTCACCTCCCGCCAGCACTGCTTTAGCTAAGAAGGGAAACTGGGTAATTTTTAGCCCACGCTGTAAAGTTGTGCTGGCATATTTATTTCAGCAAGAAGTGTGAGATCACCCTCGCCAGCAGACTCATGTCATCCTGAAAGTGACATTAAGAGAGCGCTTCTCACCACCTTAATCACTTTACATCACTTTGAGGAGGCACAGTAGCCATGTCCACCACTGATCTCTTTCTGCCAACACACGCTGCATTTCAGACCACAATCCCACCTCAGCCAAGAGGTTATTATAAGGCCTCTACCAAAACATAGATTCCTGGAATGTGTTGGTTGAAAGGGACCTTAAAGCTCATCCAGTTCCATCCCCCTGCCATGGACAGGGACACTTTCCACTAGACCACTATAGAAACATAGCTCTGCCACAATCCCCTTGTCCTGCAATAACTGCTTCATGTGTGGGGCGAGGTAAACCTGGTCAGACCAAGAGAAAACCATGCGGCAAGAAAGGGTGAGGAGAAGCATCTGGTCCATCCCCACAGCTGGAGGCACCCGCCTGCTCTCTTGGCAGCTCCTTTTGTGCTGAAGCCCACAGCCAAGCTGAATCTGTGGCACTGGACTATAGAGAAGTTCTCGCTTTCCTAGGAAAAAATCCTTTTTAGGGACAAATTCACATTGGCATGAAGGATTTGCTTGTGACAATGCCAAAATACTCCTCTTCGCTGGGACAACTCAATCGCTGAACATCTTAGGCTCAAAGCAGCAATGTAAAAATCCACAGTCAAATCCAAGACTGTATTTTTTCTCCCTTTCCAAGCCTCCATGTTCTTCCCAGCATTGACTGCGGTAACGTTCACCTTGTTCCCTACCTCCATGTGCATCCCCAGGCCTTTCAGTTGGGAGGTTGATTTCTGCGCAGTACCTGGCAGCCCACAGAATGGTGTTCCAAAGAGAGGGACAAAGTCTCTGCTCTGAGCTATCACGACAAACAACAGCAGCAGTCCTGCTCACCTACCACTCAGAGCCAATTGAGGATCCAGTCTAACACGTACAAGTCAATAGAACCGTGAGGGGTCGGGAAACCTGAGCTACACATGGCACCAAGGGTAGAGCAATAAAATCAGCTCCCAAACAACAGCTATCCGCTCTTAAAGCAATTTTTGTTATCGTGCGTGACTGTTTCAAGGACAAACCCCTAAACCTCAGATTAAATCATTTCAAAGGTGCTCTTCTGTTCCACAAATAATCCATGGAATCGTAGGAACACTGAGGGGAAGGGACCTCCAAGGCCCTTTCATCCAACCTCCCAGCTGACGCAGGATTATTGCCAACAACAGATCAACCGCAACGTGCTTGGCTAAGTCCTGAACACCTCCATGGATGGATGACTACACAGCCTCTCTGGATAACCTGTTCCACTCCCTCACTGCTTGCCTTGTGAAGACATGAATGAAAAGTGAAGTGGAACAAGGTTTTGAATACAGCAAATCTATTATCCCAAAACTGACAGGGAAATGAGAAAAGGAAGAATAATGCAATCCGCCTCCTCCACGAAGCAAACACAAGCTGAAGCACGTTCCCATAGTACAAGGACGTGTCAAGTAAAACACTGGAGCAACACAGTGATGAAACAGAGAAGTCACAAAATTCATGTTCTCTAATGAGAGCAGAAAGAAATTGACTTTCTATAGCAATGTGAAAAATGACACTTGCTGCCAGCGTGAGCCCTTTAGGTGATACATTTTCTTAGCAAGAGATTACTCAGACAAAGAAGAGCAATTACATTTGTCATAGAGGATCTTCAGCATCTTCCTGATATCCATTTCTCTTAGATTTCTGCAAATCTAGGCTTTGATAGGCCATCTCCCTAACGGCCCTCTTGGGTCAGAGCTAGACTGGTGGAATTTCAGGGGTCTTAAGGACTATTAAGAATATCTTTCCTCTTCAATCATTCTTGATACTTCCCAAGGCATCGGTGCGATGCAGATCATGCAAGTCAGATGACTACATGGTATTTAACAGTTAAAATTCCTTCTGCAGAAGAACGGTTCATCAACACAAGTTGAAGGTTATGGGCCACAATGGGAGCCCTGGAGCTGACCACGCTTTGCCACCCAGAGCGACCTTGAATGCTTGAGAGGTGGCCAATGCCAACCTCATGAAGTTCAACCATGGCAAGTGCAAGGTCCTACACCTGGGTGGGAGCAATCCCAGGCACAGCTACAGGTTGGGCAGAGAGGAGATTCAGAGCAGCCCAAGGACAAGGACTTGGGGGTGTTGGTCGATGAGAACATGAACATGAGCCGGCTGCAGGGTGCGCTTGCAGCCCAGAAAGCAACCGTATCCTGGGCTGCATCCAAAGGAGCGTGACCAGCAGCGCCAAGGAGCTGATCCTGCCCCTCTGCTCTGCTCTGTGAGACCTTATCTGGAGCATTGGGTGCAGTTCTGGTGTTCTCAACATCAAAAGGACATGGAGCTGTTGGAACAA
>NDXB01006516.1:94807-156705 GCA_002631895.1 Agapornis roseicollis | reverse complement strand
CCCCCCCCCCCCCCCAAGTACCACCCCGAGCCTGCAGGAATCTGCTCTCCCCAGAGCCCCTGGCAACCCCACGTGTGGTGGTTCCACATCCGTATGGAAGGGGGGATGGCTACAGTGCACTGACGCTGACCATTGGATACCAGCTTCGAAGAGCTGGAAGCACCTTAGGTTTGGTGATCAGGTAGTTGTGTGTGTCACCGGAGTGAATTAGCACCTTTCTGCCCTGTGAGGAGGCACAGGGTTGATGCAGAACTGAAAAGAGGGTCATGCAAAACTAAAGGGATGGCATTGCAGAGAGGAGCTGGGTGAGGAACACTCATGAAGGAGGAAGAAAAGCCAGGACAGAACAGTCTGGACAGGCTGCTTGAGGCAGCAGGGAGACCCCAGGTCACTTAATTCCTATTTCCCAGGCTCTTTTTAGTGCATTTCACTTGTCTGCATGAACCAGAGACCGCCCACCCCGGGGGTCCCCTTGGCCTGACCAAGACAGATGGGACAACCAGAGGGGAGGCACCTGCAGCCCCTGCTTCCAGAAGTGCTCCTGGCCAGGGGGGGACCTGGCCCATGGGGTGGCTCAGAGTCCAGGGCTGTTTGCAGAGGGAACCTCTGGCTGCCCCTGCCTCTTCCTTCCTGCCAGGCTGCAGAGGCACCTTCCCTCCCGCTCCATCCCCAACTTATTCCTGCTGATGGGAAGCTTTTCCCAGGATCTTCAAGCACTCCATCAGTGCTGGCCAGGAAATGTGCCCTGCAGCATCCGCACACGTCCAGCCAAGCCCTCCCTCCCCGCTGGCATGGGAAGCAGCCAGATGCTCTCTACCAGACTCATGGTGTTTTTCCTGCCCGTTTACTTTGTCCAGCCACACTCAACCATGCAATAATTTGCCTTTCCCCAGAGCCCTTCCTCCACAGAAGGGCACCTTAGCCCCTGGACTTGCTGGAGCTCTGGAAAAGCCCTTCCAGCTCCAATCTTTGGTGGCCACGCGCGCGTGTTCAGCATCCTGCAGTGTGAAAACCCTGGCTTCCCTTCAGGAGCTTATGGTCCTGTAGCCTGGCTGCTTCGTGATGTGAGGTTCGCAACGTGAACTGGCCCCTTCGCTCAGAGGGGACCTTTTCTGTTTGACAGAGGAGCCCGAAAGGACCAGAGAAAGACACGGAGAGGACAGAGAAAGACAGAGCACGGGCAGTGTAGGGATGGGATGGTTTCTGCACAAGCAAAGGAGGAACAAGAGCTGTTGGGACATGCACTGATACCACACCGTGCCATAGCTCCTTCCAAAGCTGCCCCCAGGCCCCCTCTTGGCCTGTGCCCATGAAGGACAGGCAGGTTCCCCGTGGTACCACCCTTGCCAGCTCAGACTAACACAGTATCTTGGTTAAAGGAGACAGGCAAGAGCTGAGCAGAGGACTGGGGGCCCTGCTGCCGAGGTCTGAGCCTTTGGCACGGGTTGCCCGAGCTTGTTTGTGGTGTGGCTTGGTTTGGACTCAAGCCCCCCGTGAAGCGGAGTCATCCCTGCATGGCCAAGGTGAGTGCTGAGCCCAGAGGGACGCTTCCCATCAGCTGTGCAGTGCAGTGGGGAGGATGGTGGCAGGGGGGCAGTGAGAGAGGAGGCAGTTGTTTCCAGGGGTGGATGGCAAGGCGAAGGACTGGACTGTCGGTTGGGCGGGTGGATCTCATGGATGTTAGTAGAGCTGGAGCTGAAGCTTCATCCTCAGTGCTTGGCCCAGCTCCCCTGCTAAGTAGTTGAGGTGGTTCTTGGCCTCCAGTTTCTGCAGTTCCCTCTTGCGGTACAGGGGCACGCTCACGATCTCCAGCAGGTACGTGCCCGGCAGGATCTTCTTGCGGCCGAGGTGCAGGAAGCTGAGCCCCTCCTTTTGGTGGATGCGGAAGAAGCCATCCTCATTCCCATGGGAGATCAGGTACCGCACGCGGTTCTCCAGTGGCTCCACAGCCGGCAGGAGCTCCAGGATGTGCTCCTTGTGAGCCAGGTCAGAGAGGTTCAGCATCATGGACAGAGGAGCATCCACATCCATGCTGGCCAAGTTCACAGCGTGATCCTTCAGAAGGAACCGGGCACGTTACTTACAGGTACCAAGAAAAGCTCCTGGCCAGCTGAAGGAGGACTTGACTTAGAGGAGTTCTGCCCCATAGAATCAGAATGGGTTGGGCTGAAGGGCCCATAATGACTTCCCAATCCCATCCGTCCTGCCCAAGCCTGTGAAATCCTTGGGGAAGCCTTAGACAGAACTTCCCTCCAAGGACTAACCTGTTATTTATAGTGACAGGTCCAGTCTGGAGCGAGACAGTAAGTGCTTGACACTCCTCTATAGCCCTATGGGAACTTCTCCCCTCTTCCCTTGCAAGGAAAAGTGTGGTTTGCTCCTTGGTTGCATGCATCTCCTGACATCTGTGGTCAAACCACACAAGTGCATCTCACTTAAGATTGCCCTGACCTTCTCTAATGTGTTGTGAAGGACCTTGTATTTCTGCAGGCCTTCTGGACTCAGTGGCACTGACAAACACCCAGCATAGGCAGACACACAGCTGCTATCTCTGCCTGGACTGAGGCAGCTCCACAGGAATGGGTACAAATGCATGGGCCCTACCCCTGAGTGCCCCAGCGTTTCCCTTGCTCCAACCCATGCAGGATGCCATGGATTCCTCACCTGGTGCTTCTCAGTGCCATTGATGCTGCGTCGCTGCCGACCCCTCTTGGGGTAGCCATTTATCTTGCACTCATAGCAGGTTTCAGGGGAGAGCAGGTTGTCCTCATCCTCTTCTTGGGGGGCAGGAAGGTAGGAACCCTTCCCAAAACCCAAGCCAGAAATGCAGTGTCTGGTGGCAGAAGAGCAGAGAGACCCATCTCAGATTCATGCTTTAAGAAGGAAATCTTACCATTGCTCCCACGGGTTCTCCATGTGGCACCCAGAAACACTTGAAGGGTAGGATATAGAGTATAAGACATGGCTTGTACAGAATGACTTCAAATTGGATTGGTGGCAGAGAACAGAATAGTGGTGACTGAGCATGTCTGGGGGTACCATGCACTTGGCAGCCTGCAGTATCCCCCAGGACCATACAGGGACTACTCCTGGCTGCTCTCTTACCCTTGTCCTGCTCGGAAGTAGCCTCCAGGACATCCACAGAGGTAACCTCCATCTGTGTTGGAGCAGCCGTAACTGCAGGGGCTGCCGCCTGCTGAGCATTCATCCACATCCTGGCACCCACCAAAGGCTTGGTCAAAATCAAAGCCCGATGGACAGACACACTTGAAGCTTCCCAGAGTGTTGTAGCAGGAGGCAGAGCCACAGGCAGTGGGGCTGGAGCACTCGTTCTCATCTGTACCCAGAAACAGAACTAGTCAGAAACTCATTGGGCTGCTGATGCTTCCCAACCCCATATGGCCAAGGACATCTGCCCATGGCCATTGCTGAGCTGGCTCTGAATAGAATAGAATCACAGAATGGTTTGGGTTGGAAGGGACCTTCAAAGCTCATCCAATCCAACCCCCCTGCAATGAGCAGGGGCATCTTCAACTGGACCAGGTTGCCCAGAACCACATTGTCCAAGGGTGGCTGGAGAGAGACGTGGGGTTTCAGTGCCCTCTATCCCCCATCCCACAGCTACAGGACACAAGAGCCCCTCTCCTGCACTCACCTACACACTGGTTCCACTGGTAGTGCTGCACGTAGCCCTGTGGGCAGCCACAGCGGTAGCCCCCGAGCACGTTCTGGCATCCATGCTGGCACCGGTGGTTTCCATCACACTCGTCCACATCTGCAGCAATGGAAGCCAGATGGGGTGAGACAAACTCTGCCTGACTCACGGGCAGCACTGGGGGCACAGGGACCATGTGCACATGGTATGTGCCTGGCAGCCAGCACCCTTGAGGATGCTCAGGTGGGTTTTCAGCCTAATTCAGTCTCTGCAGCTTGCAATTGAATGATACCCGCAGCCCTCAGGCTCACATCCATCCCCTTGCAGCCCCTGCTGGGATGTTCTGCCCTTAAGATTCTGTTCACTTTGATTCTGTTACCAGATCTGCTCTGCTTCAGGCTGCCGGTGCTGGACACAGGCTTTTCTTTAGCACAGCACATGGTGGGGTTTGGCCAGCATGAGATCTCCCCTGATGAGCTACAGGACCATTCCTTTCCCTGCTGCTACGGCTGCAGCACTGAGACCTTCCTCTACTTGTCCAGGAGCCAGTGTTCCTCCAAGCAGGTCAGACTCTGACCTCTTATTTGCACCAAGCACCATTCCTTTTGCAAATCCCATGTGGATTCCTGGTGCCCCACAGTAAGGAGCAATCTCTTCTGGCTGGGCTGAGCTGCCTTAGAGAGCGCGAACGAATTCTTCCATGTGGCCCATGCCTGTCAAAGCCCCAGAGCCACAGACCCACCTTCACAGTTGACTCCAGAGCTGTCCAGGGAAAATCCTTTCTGGCACTCGCAGTTGTAGCTGCCTGGTGTGTTCAGGCACTGGCCCTTGGCTCCACACAGAGAGGGCTGAGCCGTGCACTCGTTATTGTCTGCAAACACAGGTCCCCACTTGTAAGCCCATGGCCAGGGCTGTGGCTGCGCTCAGCTCTGCAGACAGCCCCCTCCCATCATGGGGCTTAAGCAAAGTCTGAGCAGCAGCAAACTCAGACGCACATCCCCAAGGCCAGCTGGAGAGGGGCAGTGCTCTGGAGCCAGAGCTGGAGGGCTGGGAAGACTCTCCTGTGCTTTGAGCTATGCCCTGGAGCCTCTACTCACCGATGCAGGAGGAGTGGTGCTGAGTGAAGCCTGGGGGGCATTTGCAGTTGAACCCTCCGATAACGTTCACACAGAGGAACTGGCAGTTGTGCTGTTTCGTGGAACATTCATCCAAGTCTAAAGCAACAAGCACAAGAACACGTGTCTCAGTGTATCTTAGTGAGAAAGCTCCGTGGTCTGAGTCTGTGACCCCTGCCTGGACACGGTGATGCCCAATGGGCCTGGGCAGACCACGACCTGACCTGGACCAGCCTCAGCAACAACACACGCAAAGTTCTTACATGCAAACCGCAGCGAGCCTTTCCCCACCTCCTACACAGACACATTTAGAACATGCAGAGATTCATCTGTGCTTATCCTGTAATCCCCAAATCCACAGGTCCTCCTGCACTCTTAGGGCACCCTCCTCACAGCCTGGCTGCCAGCACCAGGAGGAGCCCTGACAGTGACATGTACAGGTCTAGAGTGTCTGTGGCAGGATGAAACCCTAATGCATCAGTCCACGAGGTCCAGCAAGGCAGCTTTTACCATATCCAGCTTTGTCCTGTGGCTGAACAGCAGGACCTGACTGGGCTGTTAACCAGCTCTTGCCAGCCCACCTCAGCTGCCACAGGTGAAGCAGGGTCTCTGCTGCCTTCTCCTGCATGAATACCTTTGCAGATCTTCCCATCTTCCTGCAGAATGTACCCTCGGGGGCAGGAGCACTGGTAGCTGCCTTCTGTGTTCTTGCAAATGAAGTTACATGGCTTAGGGGACTGGTTGCACTCATCCAAATCTAAACTCGAGAGACAAGACACATCAGCATCCACGGGTTGTGTTGCTGGACTCTGTCCCCACCACCCCTTGGACCATTCAGTCTACCAACAGGCTCCTGGACAGATGGCAATCCCAGGTTTCATGGCCCCACATAACCAAGTGGTCAGATGTCCCTGTGATTCTGGCATTTCCTGCCCCAGATAAATGCATCTTTTCCACTCTCCAGGAAGCAGGTGAGCAGAGACAAGGGCTTGGAGGAAACACCTCCATTTGTGCCAGCCCAACAAATCTAGGAGATCTCCTGCAGGAAAGGAGCTGGATCAACTCCCTGCTCAGACATGGGGTGCTGTGTGACCTGGTGGATCTGAGTGCCACCTTTCCCAGGCTGAAGAGATGGGGAGATGCTCCTTTTGAGTACTGACAACATCAGGGATAGGGCCAGCCCTCTACTTCTGCAGCTTTGTCACCTCTGCTCGTCAGAGTTAAGGAGTTAAACAACACCCGAAGACAGGCTGAGAACACTGGGGCTGTTCAGCCTGGAGAAGAGGAGCTGCGTGGAGACCTCAGAGCAGCTTCCAGTGTCTGAAGGGGGCTACAAGGATGCTGGAGAGGGGCTCTTCATCAGGGACTGTAGCAACAGGGTGATGGGTTCAGACTGAAACAGGGGAAGGTCAGGTTGGGGATAAGGAAGAAGTTCTTCTTGTGAGGGTGCTGAGGCCCTGGAATAGATTGCCCAAAGAAGTGGTGAATGCTCCATCCCCAGCAGTGAGAGCTGGTCCTGGGCGGGGTGTGTGTGTGTGTGGCTCAGGACCCTCTGTTTGCATGCTGAAAGTAGGGGTGGAAGCCCCCTAAGGCCAAGGGCTGTGCAGAGACATGAGTTTCCTTCTCCCAGCTCACCCACACAGGCGGTGCCGGTGATGTCCGCGGTGTAGCCCAGCCTGCAGTGGCAGCGGAAGGAGCCGATGCTGTTGATGCACTGTCCATTCTTGCACAGGTTAGGCAGCACCTTGCACTCATCGATGTCTGCAGGAGGGAGGGAAGGACCTCTTAGTGAGGGCGCTGCCTTTGCCACCATGCTCTTGTGCCAGGGGAGATCAGACTCTCCCAGGGAGCCAGAGAATATGGTCAGGGAGATGAAGGGCCTGGAGCCCAAGGGTGATGGGGAAGGACTGAGGGACCTGGGGGGTTCAGTGTGGAGAGGAGAAGGCTCAGGGAGGACCTGATGGCTCCCTCCAAGTGCCTGAGAGGAGGATGGAGCCAGGAGGGGCTGGGCTCTGCTCCCAAGGAACAAGGGATGGGACAAGAGGAACCGGGCTCAAGCTGCCCCAGGGCAGGTTTAGATGGAGCTGAGGAACAATTCCTGCCCCACAGGGTGCTCAGGCATTGGAAGAGGCTGCCCAGGGCAGGGCTGCAGGCACCAGCCCTGCAAGGAGAAGAGGCCTCAGTGCCATGGGTTAGGGGTGGCCTTAGAACTGCTGGGGAATGGTTGGACTGGATGAGCTTAAAGGGCTTTTCCAACCCGGCTGATTCTATGATTCTATATAGGATAATGTCACAGAGGTTTCCTATCTGCTTCAGGCACTGTGTAGGTCTATCCCAGGGGAAGTCTGCCTGTACCCACATCCTTGCTTTTGCCCCAGCTCACCTCTGCCATCAGTGGAGTATCCTGGCCCATGAGGACACATTTTCTTGTACTGGGCAGTTCCAGGAAGGGGGCAGAGCTCGCACTGGGGGCCCCAGCTGCGCCCACTGTTGCAGCAGCACTCAGATTTGGTGACCAGGTTGCGGTTGGTGGAGGACATCTGGCACATGGTTTGCAGCACTTCAGTGAAGCAGAATCCTTGACGGGTGTCTGGGCAGAGAGAGTGAGGATACAAGGTCAGGATGTGAGTCTGGGTCAGCTCCAGGGATAACTGAGCAGCTGGCCCAGCCTGTGCCAGTCCCAGCACAGCGGGTAGTGTGGTTTGGGTACTGCCAAAGGCAAACTCCAACACCTTTCTGCTCAGAAACACCCGAAAAGCATCATCTGCTGCTGCAGAGGCTGCTCAAGCCCCACCAGGACTTGATAATTACCAATGCACTCTGTGCCAGAGGGGCTGACTTCAAAACCTTCATTGCAGTCACAGCGGTAGCTCCCCACCGTGTTGATGCAGCGGCCATTGGGGCAGATCCCAGGCTTGGTGCGACACTCGTTCTCATCTGGGAAGGAAGCAAGCACAAAGAGGTGAGGCACAGGACAAATTCCAGCCTTCCATGAGCCCCCCGGGTTTGAAACCCCCTCACATAGACCTTGAGGACAAGTCCTACACCCTTGAGCACCTGAGGAACACATCCCCCTGCTCTGGACCTCTCCCAAAGCAGTGTGGCTTTGGGTGAGAGCCCAGCTTCCCTGCTTTGCACATTCTCCACCTGCAAGTGGCCAAGCTGCTGGGCTAGGAGTGGAGCTGGGCTCACTTTGCATCCCTGCTGTGCCTAACACTGGGCAGGCCTGGGCTGTCCAGTGCTGGCCCCTCCAAAAGCTTGACACAGACCTGGAGAGACTCAATAGAAAGGACACATGGCATAATGTTGTGCTGGAAGTGTATAGACCATAGGTCCAGAGGTGAACAGAGGTTTCGTGTGTGTAGGCATCTCACAGGACATAGAGGGAGGTCTGACACATGGGCAGCCCTAGGGAGGAGCTGCTTGACAGAAGGACATAATAGAAAGCTACATGAACAATGCCCAGAAGAGGATGGTCTCCAGCCCCACTGGGAATCCCTCCCAGCCTGGTCCTTGGTACCTGTGCAGCCCTCTCCATCAGGCCTGCGCTGCATCCCCGGTGGGCAGATGCACATGAAGGTGCCAATGAGGTTCTTGCACAGCATCCCTCGGGACTCGCAGTCATGCAATCCCTCTGCACACTCATCCAGATCTGCAACGGAGAACCTCGTGAGCCAGCACTGTCGAGGCAACTAGGAACTGAGTCCTTGCATCTGCACCTCTCCAGCAACCCCTTCTGCCTTGGTCCAGGCTGGCTGGCGCACAGCATGGGCATCAAGGTAGGTGGGAGCACAAGCCCAGAAATGCCAGCTCAGAAGTCCTCCACACAGCACCAGAGATCAACAAAGTGCAGGAGCTGGGGAGGGTGTGGGAGCTCCCCTGATGGGTGCAGAAGGAGATTTTACCTCTGCACATTCTTCTGTCTTCTCTCAGGGCATATCCGGACGGGCACATGCACTCATAGGAGCCAAAGGTGTTGATGCAGCGGAAGGCACAGAGCAGAGGGTTCAGTGAGCACTCATTGATATCTGGGAGGCAGGAGAGAGGAGAGAGCTCCACTGTGTGCTCTCAGCAATCAGCTGGGCAGGAACAGTGGGAGGGTCCCCCCTCCCTGCGCATTCATCTCATGAGAACTCTGTTCCACCAAGGCTTGTTGCCATGGTCTTCAGCACTGACAGACACCTGGTGTCAGCAGCTTTGATGGGGTCCTTGGTGAGGCAGCTCCTGCATCTCAGCAGGTCCCCAGCCCTCCTCTTGGGCTCCAGCCTCAGAGGAAGCTGAAGGGGACCAGTGCTGATGTGCACGCTAACGTGGAGATGAGCCCCAGCCAGCTTTCCTGCAGTGCCCAGTGGAGGCTGACCTGCTGCTCCCCCAGGCAAGTGACCCAGTGTGCAATGAGGGTGAAAGGATTGCCCCACAGCAGCATTACCTTCACATGTCATCATGGGACCTGGCTCAAAGCCCTCATCACAGGCGCACTCGAAGCCTCCCACTACGTTGGTGCAGGTGCCATTCCCACAGGGATTGCCAATGGAGCACTCATCAGTATCTGGAAGAAGCCAGGACCATGTTAGGTAGATGAGATAAGAAAGGTGCAGGCTGGTCTCATAACCAGAGCACTTCAACAAGCCCAGCAAGCTTTAAGGCTTAAGATCCTAAGGATTGTAAGGTCCTTTCCAACCCAACCCATTCCATGAATCTATGATAAAAGCAAGAGTAAGCAGGTGCTCCCCATGCACTTACCCACACAGTTGACTCCTGTGTAGTCCAGGTTGTACCCAAAGGGGCACTCGCAGCGGAAGGACCCATCAGTGTTGATGCAGGCCCCATTTATGCAGACACCCAGGTTCTCTGAGCACTCATTGACATCTAGAATGAAAACCAAGGCAATAAACCTCATGTGAGCATGTAGCCAGAAACATCCCTGTCCTCTCAGCACTGACCCTGCAATCCCAGATGCTTCCTCTCCAGAGCTTCAGTGAGCAGCCAGAGACCATGAGCCTGGGAGAGCACCCAGTCCTATGTCCCTCCAAGCACTGACATTCACTCTTACTCTCCAGACAGCCTCTGGTTGCTTCTAGGCAGCCTCCCCATCCCTAGGTCAGACCTTACCTTCTCGGGTGTCACCTGGGCCTGGGATAGCTCCATGGCCATACGGACACAGCTCCTGGAAGGCGACTGGAGGAAAGCAAGCAGAAAAGTGAGGTATTTTTACAAGTGGTCAGTCCTGCCACTGGGTACCACTAGGAAGAGTCTGGCACCATCCTGCTGGCACCTGGTTTTGTGCTATTGATCTGCATTGATGAGATCCCCTCTCAGGCTGCTCTTCTCTGACTAACCAGACCCAGCTCCTGCAATCTCTCCTCATCAGAGATGCTCCAGACCCCTGAGCATCCCTGTGGCCTCCGCTGGACCCTCTCCACTATGTCCAGAACTGGATATAGTCCAGTAAGGGCTCCTAGGTTTGAAGGCAATATTCTCCAGACGGAGGAGCCCACTGTGCTGGTTGTCTTGCCCTTGCACACCTTCCCCATGCTCTGCAGGGGTCAGAGACACACAGAGCCACCCCTCCCATGGAGCTGGCTCGCAGCACACCTACCATTCCCTTCCTGTGGGCATAGCTCACAGGGGTCTCCCCAGCCTTCTCCTGGCATCTTGCTGCAGCAACAGCGAGCCTTGGTGGTGTTGAAGGCCTTGGGGACAGAGCACTTCCCGTTGTCAAAGCGAGTGAAGCAGAAGCTCTGGCGAGTATCTGTGAGGGGATGGGTTACACAGAGCTCGTGGCAGACATCCCTTATCCTCCCTTCCCACCAGGATGAGCTGCACTCACCAAAGCAGCGTCGGCCATTGTCGGACAGCACAAAGCCTGGAGGACACACGCACTGGAAGCTGCCAGGGGTATTGGTGCACGTCCCAAACAGGCAGATGTTGGGCTCCTCTTCACACTCATTGATATCTGGGAGTATGAGGGACACAGAGAACAGCCAAAGGTGACTCCTTTTATCACTGCATTTAAACCAGCCATGAAGCTGGGATGCCTGGGGAGCTGTGATGCCTGCAGGACATCATCCCAGCCCTGAACCTTAACCCTCCCTCAGGGCACATGGGGCAAGGAAGAGGCCAGGGCACAGTAAAACCACCAAGCCTCCTCTGTCATGGGAGCAGGCCTTGCCTTGCCTTGCTCTGGATCCAATTGTTTTCCAGAAGGTATCTGGGGGTGGTGATGCCCCAGCCAGGTTATTGTGGGAATAGTCCAAGGCCACTCCTCAGTGCCATGGGTTAGTGGTGGACTTGGCAGCCCTGGTGTTAAGGTTGGACTTGATGGCCTTAAAGGGCTTTTCCAAGCTGGTTGTTTCTATGGTTCTAGGAAGCAGATGGGCTGTGCTGGAAAGGGAGGAGGCGCAGAGCCAACATTACCGATGCAGTTGTCGTTCTGAACCTCGTAGCCTGGGGGGCAGATACAGCGGAAGGAGCCCTCCAGGTTCTGGCAGGTACCCGGGGAGCAGGTCCCAGGCAGGCTCACACACTCGTTGATATCTGCAGAGGAGAGGAAACCACCAGGGATAGCACCCGTGCTCAGCATGGAGGGCTTGGGTGCAGGGTACATTCCTGCCCTACATTCAGCCGCATCCTTCTCTTCCCAAAACATGGAGAGGAAGCAGGTAAAACATTTGTCAGGATGCTCTACCTCGTGTACCCTGGGAACATGGACTGAGCCCTGCAGGAGCTGGTGCTGCAGGAGGCAGAGTGATGGGCACAGAGTGCAACGTGCCTGTCTGTTCTCACAGCCCCGGGCTGCAGGGTAGCTCCCAAGGCATCCCTTGGTGCAGGGGCATGGACAGGACAACATTTCTCCTCACTGCCTGCAAATCCCAGCACACAGAAAGGGACTGTCTTGACTGCTCCCTGCATTGCTGGGAGGGAGATGCAAGCATAGTGAGGCCCAGTCCAGCTTTCATGGGCAGTCAAATGATCAGGCTTTGGTTCTGGAGGACTTGAAGCCTTGCAAGTGGAGTTCTCAGTTGCTTCTGATGGGACCATCTTGGGGACCACATCTCATAGCACTACACAGTGCTAGCCACACCAGCATGCAGCAAAGCCCACAGAGGAGGGCCAGCCTGCTGCCTGGACACTCACCTACACAGTTCTTCCCATCAGGGGTCCGGTCATACCCCTCTTGGCACAGGCACTGGAAGGAGCCGATGCTGTTGATGCACTGGCCGTTCCGACACACCTGCCCCACCAGGGATGAACACTCATCAATGTCTGTGGGAGGGAGATGAGAGGCACGATGGGAAGAGGGATGAGCATCGTGTGAGCGTCAGCCCTACACCTCTGACATATCCAACTACCCCTACAGCCACTGCCAGCTGACACCCAGAGCTGGTCCCTGTATGCCACTGTGTGACACCTCAGCCCCCCCAGCCACTGTCACGTTGACCCCAGTCAGCAACTCATGCAGCCAGGGTTTCCTGCAGCTCACCCATGCAGTCGTTGTTGTGCGTTAGCTCGAAGCCAGGGAAGCAGAGGCAGTTGTAGGAGCCAACCGTGTTCTTGCAGGTCCCATTTCCACAGGGCTGTCGGTCGCACTCATCAATATCTGCAGAGAGAAGGCCACAGCTCATTCAGGGCTGGGTGAGCTCAGAGCCACTGTTCTGGGTGTGCAGATGAGGTCCAGGCAGCTGCAAAACACCCCTGTGGCTTTCAGGGGTAGCCTGGGACCCATGGAACACCGTGGCCCTTGGCCGTCCTTGGCACTACCCAGCAGGTGCTGGATGGAGCTCACATCCATCCTGATGGGGGATTGCCAGCAGGGCTCTGGCAGCCACACTGACCCATGCACATGGTCTGCTCCCCCGTGGCCTTGAAGCCGTTGTGGCAGATGCAGACGTAGCTGCCCTCGGTGTCCACGCAGTCCCCGTGGCTGCAGACGTTGGGGATCTCCTGGCATTCGTTGCGACCTGAAACAAAGCCAAATGGGCAGCAGTGAGCAGAAGGGATGGACCAGACGGGAAGAGCTGACACAGTGGTGGGCAGTGTGCCTGTGAGGAGCAGCACAGCATAGCAGGGCCTCTGTTTCCTGAGAGGTGGCTTCACGGAGAACAAGATTTATGCACCATGATCTCTAACAGAACAAGTATACATTGAGCATACATTGAATCGGAGCAGCCAGGCTAACGCTGCCGTTCCCAGAGACCTCTTCTCACCCCTCAGCAGCCCACAATCCCTGGGGGTTTTTCCAGAAATAAAAGTATGCCATTATCTTTCCTGCTCTTTCCCGTGAGGGTGGTGAGGCTCTGCGACAGGGTGACCAAAGAAGTGGTGAATGCTCCATCCCTGGCAGTGCTCAAGGCCAGGTTGGACAGAGCCTTGGGTGCCATGGTTTAGTGTGAGGTGTCCCTGCCCATGGCAAGGGGTTGCAATGGGATGATCTTAAGGTCCTTTCTAACCCAAACCATTCTATGAGTCTATGATAACCACAGCACAGCCAGGCCATAGCCCACAGGTTTGACGAAAGCCAAGGAACCCGCACATGGGACCAGCACATCCTTCATCCTGTCCATTGGACATGGGCCATCCTGCATCCTCTCCTTCCTCTGGTCCACACATGGGGGTCTGTAAAGCCACCTGAAGAGCCTAGACAGGGGTCTCAGCACCTCCCACACGTGTCTCTGGATGGAATAGGTAGCAAACAGCTCCCATCTTACCCACGCAGGCTCCGCTAGGCGACAGCTTGTATCCGGTTGAGCATTCGCACCTGTAACTGCCGGGGATGTTGATGCAGTCGGCATTCCGCTGGCAGAGGTTCTCCCCACTGCTGCACTCATCGATGTCTGCGGAGGAGAGCAGTGCAAACCCGGGCTGTGCACAGGGCCAAGCACCAGCCCCCCGCCGCCTGGCAGGCCTGGGGTGGCTCAGAGGATAATGGAGGGGTAAGCCTGGGTTTGGGTAAGCCTGGGTTTGGGCAACCCAGGGGCAAGTTTCGAGCTTTCACCATTGCTTTGCAGGCAAATAATGGGGATTTCAGTTCTCTCTCGAAATTTGGAGACACGTTTGCAAAGAACCCCCATAAAATGGAGGAAAGGAAAAACAGGAAGGAAAATGAATGGAAATCAGCAAATTTTGCCCAACCATTGATGTGGAAAATGAAGATCTGAAGAAGGCTGAGAGCATGTAGACTCTGTCCATGTCTGCTGACAGCCCTCCCCCTGGTGCCCCACGGGGTGAGGAAATGCCAGTGCCACACTGAGCTCCCCCCTCTTGGGCATCCTTGGCAGTGTTGCCCTGGCTGCCCCGTTACCTTCACAGATGAGCAGGATGTTGTTGTAGCTGAATCCAATGGGACACTCGCACCTGAAGCTGCCAATCTGGTTGATGCAGACACCATT
Source organism: Agapornis roseicollis (assembly GCA_002631895.1). Lineage (NCBI taxonomy): Eukaryota > Metazoa > Chordata > Aves > Psittaciformes > Psittacidae > Agapornis > Agapornis roseicollis. Next base: position 142,546 of record NDXB01006516.1, on the reverse strand, counting down.
GGTGCAGATAGCAGGGATCTCACTGCACTCATCAATATCTGCACACAGACAACATCTCTCAGCATCCTGGGAAGGCAGCAGGGAGGAAAGCAGCCCCCATAGCTGCTCTATTTTCTTGTCTCACCTGTGCTCAGGACTTCATTTACCAAGGGAGGGGAAGGGAATAACCTCACAACCACTGTAAGAAGAAAGCAGACCTGGCTCCCAGAGGCTCTACTCACCAATTGGCTTTCCTGTGTGGATGTCGATGATAAACCCAGGAGCCTGGTTCCCACACAGGATCTGGTACTCAGCTGGAAGAGGAGCAGCAAGGTCATGGCCATGATGGGCAGAGCAGGGTGCAGCAAGGGACGAGACAGATAAGGGCCAACTAAGGCTGGAGTGATCAGAGAGGGGTCTGACAGGCAGGCGGGACACATCCTGTGTTCAGTTCTGGCCCCTCACTGCAAGAGAGACCTTGAGGGGCTGGAGCAGGGCCAGAGAAGGGCAATGGAGCTGGTGCAGGGCCTGGAGCCCAAGTGTGATGGGGAAGGGCTGAGGGACCTGGGGGGTTCAGATGGAGAAGAGAAGGCTCAGGGGGGACCTGATGGCTCCCTCCAAGTGCCTGAGAGGAGGATGGAGCCAGGAGGGGCTGGACCCTGCTCCCAAGGAACAAGGGATGGGACAAGAGGAACCAGGCTCAAGCTGTACCAGGGCAGGTTTAGATGGAGCTAAGGAACAATTCCTGCCCCACAGGGTGCTCAAGCATTGGAAGAGGCTGCCCAGGGCAGGGCTGCAGGCACCGGCCCTGCAAGGAGATGAGGCCTCAGTGCCATGGGTTAGGGGTGGCCTTGGCACTGCTGGGGAATGGTTGGACTGGATGGGCTCCAAGGGCTTTTCCAACCCGGCTGATTCTATGATCACCTCCTCTCCACAGATACTGGCCCAGTCCCCTGTGTCCTTCTAGTGCACTGCCTGTCCCCACAGCACTCACCCACAGGCAACCCCTGCCAGACAGGATGCTCTCCCTTCTCCTCCTGTTCTGTCAGTGTCTGTGCCTCACAGTGCAGGGGACGGCTGGAAAAGCAAGGGGCAGCCAGGGTGCCAGGGTGACTTACGGCTGGCTGGCGTGGGGCAGGGCTCGCAGGGCTTGTTCCAGGCTTTGCCAATGTTGTAGGAGCAGCAGCACATCTTCTTGGTCATGTTGAAGGAGAGCTCGTTCTCACACGTGTCGTTGTAGTTGCGGTAGCACACGCTCTTCCTCATGTCTGCAAAGGCAGCCCCAATGTCTTGTGCCAGCCCCACCACTTCTGCTCTGGGTGCTCAGGCCAGGTGCCCACACTGTGCTGCTCACAGCACAACTCAGGGCTTGCATGCAGGCAGGGCACTGCCAGACCCCTGCCCACAGGCCCAGATCATGCCGTACCCATGCAGTTATTTCCTCCGTTGACTTGCATGTACTCAGGGGGGCACACGCAGGTGTAGTTGCCAAGGGTGTTGTAGCAGGTCCCGGGGCCACAGATCCCAATGTGAGCAGAGCACTCATCAATATCTGCCAAGGAAAGGAGACTGGAGGTCAAAGCACTGGGCAGAGAGAAAACCTGACATGGGAGTGGTGGTAAGTTTGGCACAAGGTTTGCATGGGCCTGATACAGGGACAGGGTTTGTGATGAGGATGGGAAGTATGGAAGAGAAAGGGGAAGTGATTCTGCCAGCCACTCCTCAGGCAGCCCAGACACGCACACCAGCCTGTTACACACATGTGCACATGTACACCCGTGTGTGCCATGCACGCCAGGCTCACAGCCAGGCACAGGCACCACGCTGCAGCTACCTTCACAGATGCGTGTGTCCTCATTGAGGTAGTAGCCAAGGGGGCACTCGCACTGGAAGCTGCCAAAGGTGTTCACACAGTTGCCACCCTGGCAGAGGCCCGGCAGCTCCTGGCACTCGTCGATATCTGAGGAGGGAGAGCAGGCAGGATCATGGTCATTGCCTGCCAGAGCAGCTCAGGCAGTGCCTTCACCCTGGCAGGTCCATCCCATCACCTCCAGCCCCTGCGGGTGCCCAGGAGCACACTTGTTGTTTGTCATTTCGTGGCCGGGGGCTCAGCGTGCACCCAGCCAGCCCAGTGCCACAGCACAGAGTGCCCACACGAGGCTGGGTGGGCTCGCCCAGCACCCAAGGCCCTAGGAAGGGGCATGGGGTCCATGTCAGCTTACCTTCCAGGATGACAGTGATGGGGTTGGGCCGGAAACCTTCCCCTCCAGGGCACAAGGTCTTGTATTCAGCTGCAGAAAAAGTCAGTCAAGGGGGTCCTGGGCTTAGTGGGCTCGCATGAAACAGAAGGGGTAGGGAGAAGCAAGAGAAACCCAGGAGATGTAGGCCATGAGGATGGTGGCAGTGGTCCAGATGGAGCATACTGACTCCCACTGCCAAGCCAACTTAGCCACTCTGTCTCTGCCTGCCTGCTCTTGAATGGGGTTATTCCACATCCACATGCCCTCCCCTAGCCCACTGGACTGGAAAGAGGGATCCCAACCTGTATTCCCCAGGCGTAACCAGCCCTGTATCCTGCACCCCATCTCACCACTCCCACTGCACTGACACAACAGGGTTACTGCCTTTTCCCTCAGCTCCCCTTGCTCCATCCTGATGATAGCATATCCTGGACTCAGGACCGCCAGCCTCAGTTGAAAAGCCATAGGGAAATGGCCCCATTTCTCTTCTCAGCTCTATGCTGCCCATCCAGCCCATGCCCAAGTTCACCCCAGCTATGTTCCCAACTCACTTGTGTTGGCTGGAGGACAAAGCTCACAAGGGTTGCCCCATGCACGCCCCAGTGAGCAGCAGCAGGATGCCCGGGTGACTCCAACTCCAATCTCTGCGCTGCAGGAGATCCCCCCATCTCCTCGATCCTGGGTGTCGAGGAAGCAATTCCCAACACGGGTATCTGCACAAGGACAGCAGGGGGTGAGCAAAGCCCCTCCAGTAAAGACTTGTGTGCACAGGAGGAAAGAACGACACTATTGCCTCAAGAAGCAGGGAGAGGGATAAGACCCCAGTCCTGTCCCAGATGCCCACACTGTCAGCTACCTGTGTTGTCTGTGTTGCACTGTCGTTGCAGCTCATGACTTTGAGAACCCTTCAAGAATAAAGGGTGTCCAGCTTTGTCTGCCATCAGTATGGCTGGAGAGCATGACCCAAACAATGCCCCAGTAACCCAGAGCCTTTCAAGAAACAAACACTGAAGAACAGCTCCAGAGCTACCCAGGAATAACATTACTTCAACCAGAAGAGCACCCACGCTGCTGGCACAAGGTAGGCCAGGCTTAACAGGAGGTAGATACTCTTGTGCTGCTGCAGCGCTAAGCCCAGCATGGACAGCCAGGCCTGGGATGTGGGATCAACAAGGACTGCCAAGGTCTTGGATGGAAGGTGTCCTCTTCACTCACCCACACAGCCCACACCAGTGGGGTTCAGCTCAAAGTCCTGTGGACAGTTGCAGAGGTAGCTGCCAGGGGTGTTGACACACAGGCCATTGATGCAGTTCACAGGGTCTGCACATTCGTTGATGTCTGCAAGGATGGAAAGATGAAGAAACCACAGAAGCCACAGCCCTAAGCTCCGCGCTGGGTGTTCAGGGTGTATCCTCACAACCACAGTGCTTCTAAGGCTCTTCACGTGATCGTAGGCAAAGCTCTTCTAGAAACAGATCTTGCTGTGTCCTACTTCACACCACTATGCCCAGGGTTAGAAGAAAGGAGCAGAGCCACAGCTTTCCCTCCCATCCACTGAGGCCCACCTCCCACCAAGCGCAAAGTCACATCACCACATCACACAGGGATGCTTAAATGGCTTTAAGCTGTTTGTGCCACTCCCAGTGCCATGGCTGGGGCAAGGTCCCACCAGCAGACCACAGAGCAGTGATCCTCATCCAAAAGCCCTGTGCAAGTCCTGTACCTGTGCAGTTGCCTCCACTCCTGTCCAGTTCATAGCCTTCATCACAGGCACAGCGGAACATCCCCGGCAGGTTCTGGCAGGTCCCAAAGACACAGATGTTCTGGAAGGTGCATTCATCAATGTCTGCAAAACAGGGAGAGCTGGGGATTCAGGGTCTGGCATCGCACCTGAAAGCAAAGCCTTGCCCCATCAGGGGATGGTGGTGACAGTGCAGTGGAGAGACCAAGACCAGCAAGGAGGTGGGCACTGGACCTCCCAGAGCAGCAGCCAGTACCCTGGGCACTCACCCTGGCAGGCCTTGCTGTCCTCTGTGGGGTTGAAGCCCATCTCGCACTCGCAGCGGTAACCCCCGGGCGCATTGAGGCATTGCCCATTCTCACACAGGTTCACGTTGTCCGCACACTCGTCCACATCTAGAGAGAGCCAGGCACGAGTCTGAGCTGGGGTCCAACCCAGGAGCTTCCCTCAGCTTGCCCAGGGAACTCCCATGAGCTGCATCCCACCCGCCTGCTGTGAGGCTGAGGAGGGGGCTGCAATGCTCCTCGTTGCCTTGATCCCCCCCAACCACATGCTGAGAAGAGGGAGATCTCTGCTGCAGGCATCTGAGCGGGCTGCAGTGACTTTTGGGGAACACCTGCTTTGGGGAACCCCAGACACAAGCAGCTGAACCAGGCTGGTAATTCCAAGGGGATGACTCCATGTCCCAGCAGGATGCCCATTGAGTCTTTGGGCCTCACCAGAGCAGGAGAAGCCATCCCCATTGAAGCCTTCCCGGCAGGCGCAGCGGTAGGAGCCTGGCGTGTTGACACAGTTGGCATTCAGGTTGCACTTGTGCTCTTCAGTTGCACACTCATCCAGGTCTGGGAAGGGAGAACACCCTTGTCAGTGCTTTGCCTCTGGCCTTCCCTCTAAGCCCAGGCAGGTAGTGCAGGGCGCAGAGGACACTCAAATGGCCCAGGAGACCACGGCCTCCAGGCACCTGGAGCACTCATGAGGCTCCAACACATCTCTGTGAACCCCTATGGCCATGAGACACCCCCATGGCAGTGCTGGCACACACAGTAGGGCAGTGAGACACTTCCACACATACCCAACGCTCCCAGTACCTCCCCAGTGCAGACACACGTACCCTTACATCCCTTCACAAGTGTCCATAGAGCACCTGGACACACAAAGACCCTCTCCTGGGGTGAGGAACTCACCGTTGCACTTCAGCCCATCTCCAAGCCAGCCTGTACGACACTTGCATTTGAAGCTCCCGGGCACGTTGATGCAGGAGGCGTGCATGTCACAGTTGTGAGCCCCAATCTCACACTCATCAATGTCTGCAGGAAGGAAGGACATCAGAGCTGACACAGCTCAGCTTCCCTCAGAGAGGAGGGGGTAAAATCCTGCTAATAGGTCTGGGTACCAACAGCTCCTGGGATTCTGAACCCCAGAGGATGGGAACAAGGTGCTTTGGGGAAGAGGCTCCCCTGAGTTGTACCTGAGCTGAAGTGCTCCAGGGTACAACTCTCCCCCTGCTCACCCCTCAAGATGAAGACAAAAGGATGGGCAGGCCCTTGGCTGTCAACTGGGAGCGTGCCAGTTCCTGCCTTGGCAATTGGCCTGCCCAGGAGGGGCTCCCAGCACACAGCCACATCCCTCGGTGTGCCCAGCATCCTGCAGGGCAGGGCTGGTTTCTCTCCATGGCAGCTGCAGGAGGTGTTTGTGAGGGCTCCCACCAGCACCCTCCCAGCCTGGTGTGTTCCTACCTGTGCAGCCTGTGGTTCCCTTCTTGACAAAGTAGCCCAGCTGGCAGTGACAGATGAAGGAGCCCTTTGTGTTTTCACACTCGCCATGCAGGCAGATGTTAGGGTTGAGATCACATTCATTCACGTCTGCAGGAGAGAAAGGACTTGCTTGGAACAGCACAAGAACCATGACATGACTCTGGGGTAACCCTCTGCAGCCCTTCCTCCATCCAACAGCAGCCTTGTGGTGCAGTGCTGGCCACAGCCCTGTCCTCACCAATGCAGGTCTTCATATCCAGGGATGCCATGAAGCCATCGAAGCAGAGGCAGCGGTACTCCCCGGGGATGTTAGTGCACTGCCCTCCATCACAGATGTCTGGATTATCCTCGCATTCATCAATATCTAGAGAGGAGACCAGAATAAAGCTGTTAGAGCCAGTGAAAGGGGATTGTGGGAGCAGGAGGGAGTCGCAGGAGGGACTTTGCTCCAAATCATGCAGTGACAGGACTCTGGAGCCTTTAATGAGGGGCTGGACATTGCAGAGCAAAGCAAAAACACCTGTCCAGGAAGATCACCTCTCTGGAAGTGACTTAAAGCCAGCACTAAGGCTGACTGGCCATGGATGCAGAGGTCCCTGAGGCAGCACCTATGAGAGCCAAGCTGACTGCTCACCTGCACACGATCTCTTGTCTGGCATCAGAGCATAGCCTTCACTGCAGCTGCATTCATAGCTGCCCTCCGAGTTGGAGCAGTGTGTGTCACAGCCACCGTTGGTTATGGTGCACTCATCAATGTCTGGAGGAGAAGGGAGAGGTCAGGCAGCTGCCTGGGTCATGGGCCCATATGTGCCTTGCAACAGAGCTGCTCACAGTGCCCGTAACAGAGACAAGGTGGGAGGGGTGTTGAAGAGGAAACAAACCCCCCAGCCACAAGAAAGCATCTCCTGCTTCCCATGCCAACCACTTGCAGCTCACACTAGTTTCACAGCTGATGACAACCAGGAGGTTCCTCCTTGCCTTACCCTCAGACACCCCATCAAGCATTTTAAGAAGCATGAGGCCAGGAGGGTTCTGGATGTACACTGGGGTCTTGGCACAGCTATTTGGCAAAGAGAAGCACTCACCAACACAGCCCTGCCTGTCCAGGGTGGCCTGGAAACCCGAATCACAGGCACACTGATAGGTACCAATGACATTGACGCAGCGTCCATTGCGACACAGGTTGTCACTGAGGGAGCATTCGTTGATATCTGTGTAGGAAGAACAGTTTGAGCAGCCAACCACGCTGACATCATGATGAGCATCATCTGGTCCCCTCTCTGGGTACCCCCCACCTACTTCTCTCTCCAGACTGAATGTCCTTGCCCCACTGATCAGTCTTCAGTGAACAGCAGGCAGAAAACAGACACCATAAGTGCTATGGAACCCTGGGAGCAACCTCAGTCCCTTCAGGATGAGTGTGTTCTACCCCCATCCAAGTCTCCCTGGATCATCACCCTTGAACACACTCTGGTCCTAACATCATCTCACCTATGCAAGTGTTCCCTTCAGACGTCAGCTCATGTCCAGGGGGGCAGATGCATTCGAAGCTGCCATCTGTGTTCATGCAGATCCCACCTCTGCAGAGCAGTGGGTCCCGCTCGCACTCATTGATATCTATAGGGAACAACAGGAAATCATAGAATCATAGATGTGGTGCACTGTCCCTTTCAGCTTGGTTTTCCAGATGATGGGGTAGAGCTGGTGCTATGCACCACAGTCCCATCACCACAGACGGACATCACAAAAGCAACAGGGCAGTGAATGCAGGGCTTGGGTGGACTGATGGCTGAAGTATGCACTTGGGAAATCAGAGCTCTTGTCTTGAGCTCAGTCGAATGGAAAGAAGTCATTAGCCTTGCACAGATCAGCCAGCAAGGACTAGGAGGATAGTTCCCAGTTCCCATCCACCTATCCTAGGACATTGTCCTAGGATATCAATGCGAACATTCTTATTAACAGCCTTTGAGTAGTGCCAGCATCACACACAGGGCTAGGAAATAGGCTGTGCATGGCTGAAAGAAATCACATATGGACACAGAGATTAAATTTACTGGGAAGTGGAGGAATTCCTGAAATAGATGGAACTGCTGGGAGAGGGAGGCGATCCAGGCAAAGACGGAACCAGGCTGCAGAAAACAGGGAATGCCAGAATCAAAAATGAAACCCAAGCAAGGGAAACTGCTGGAATGGTGAACGGGAATGGTGGTGCTTGGAACCAGACACTCCCAGGCGGAGGAGACGAAGAGCTGCAAGGATGGAAACTGGGAAGCCTTGTTATTGATTCCTGATCTGTGGTCCCTGGAGAAAGCCCTTTGTGATCTCCTGATATTGTACAGGTCTTTGTGCTACTTGTGGTGCTCCCCACAGCAAGCGCTGGATGAATCTGATCCTCTACCTTTGGAAACAGGAATCTGAGAATGAGCTTCTCGAGTTTGGTCCCAGAATAGACTCCAAAAGGTTTCACATTCTTCCTTGGACTCGGGATGTTTTACACTGACAGTAGGAGAGGGGAAAACAGGGAAAGCCTTCCTGGAGCTGCTCAGAGGATTCATCTGCCCACAGCTGCACTCTGAGACGTGGGCATTCACAATACAAAGCCATAGAGTGCAACGTGAATGAACTGAGTGAGCTAAAACAAATGCCCCCAAACCCCTTTATGCCAGGAGGTTGCCTCCTGCCAGAGGCTGGCAAGAATCCCTCCCTCCTGAGGCTGAAGCCAAGTTCTTTTGGCAGACACAGGCAGGAAGAAGTTGATCCTTGACCATGGGAAAAGCCATAGCTGTCACAACATACTCTGGGGTGAAACGAGCCCATCCCTGTCACCTGCAAGAAAGGATAAGGTGGAATGGGCATTATAAAGAACCCCAAACAACCCCACAGTCAAATACAACATCCTTGTGTAAAGACCCCAGAAATCTCATTGCTGAAAGAACTTAGCAGGGCATCAGTGGGGCTGTGAATCTGAGTATCTCAGAGGAGGAGAAGGATCCGTGTGAGCTGTGGGAACCCACGCTACAAATCGCATGGAAAGACACAAAGCGATGCCAATGGCAGGGCTGTATTATAAAGAACTCAGAGACTCAGATATGAAAAAGAAACCCATGGTGTTGAATCAAGCCACAGATTGAAGTGGTTTCAAAGTCCAAGCCAAAGCAGAAAGAGCAGAATATGAAGACTGTCAGTCAGACAAGCTCTCCTGGCTAGACAGATGAGGAGAGGAATGTGGTATGCCAGGAATGAGAGGACAGCAACAGTCTGGCTGCCTTGTTGGAGACAAACTGAGGGCCCGAGGTCATTGAGAGGGGGTTTTTAAGCTACAAACAAGAATTATTCAATTGAAAGCAGATGAGAAGCTGACAAAATAAAATCAAGCATTGGCCAGATGGGAGGAGCTGCAAAGAAGGAGCTGAGGAGAAAGGCTGATTAAATGGGCAGGTGAGAGGGACCCTGACTGGAAACAGAGTGGGGCAGAAGAATGCAGATGGTCTACCAGAGCTTCTCACAAAGAACTTGATCTGTGCTGGGCTTGAGGAACTGGCCAGGGGCTTGATTAATGGTTGAGGCTGTGGATTCATGGTTGAGGTATGAAATGCTGCGGATCCCAAGGAACAGGGCAGAAACAGCAGCAGTTGATGAGACCTCACCCAGAGGTGAGACCAGGTTGAGAGTCATTTTAGCACAGATTGGGTGGAAAGGAGGCCAAGGAAAACTGGTTGAATCAGCGAGATTCAAGCTGGAAGAGACGCAATCTATCAAATGGTGAACCTCTTGCTGAGCAAGGTATTTCTCCATGTTCTCGTGCCAGTGGAGGCATTCGATTTAATGGCACGTGGCTGTGAGATGTGCAATGACAGCAGTGCTACAAAAGCCAAAGCTTAATGTGTCTTCTAATAGGGGAGTAGAAATAATAGGTCTACTAATGTCAGTAGTGATCTAATCATGATACAACTGACAGCTCCTTGCAAGGAACATACATTCCCTAAGAAGGGGACCAAGATATATGTAACTGGATTTAAATGACTGATACAGTATGTGAGACATCATTTAGGGCAGGCAGAGGAGCCAAGTTAGGAAGATAACCGTGGTGGCATGGAGACAGCTACAAAAACCTCTACAAGTTGAGAAACATCCTGCAATGCTGTTGGAAAAGACATGGCTCAATGTAAGGGTTGAACATACGATACAGATCATGTCTGGAGATAGGTGGACATTCAGAGTGTGGATATGTAAATAATCATGGCAGAATAGATAGTGGATGGGTATCACAAGGCTGAAAATAAGTCAAAGGAGACGAGACATCACCCAAAGGAAAGAGCCAAGTGTGCACGAGAACTGGAGCTCACAGCCAATGAGTCCAAGCTGCTGGCCTGGCAGAGCTCCACTGGCCAGTAGCCAACCTCCAGGATAAAGGTTGCCGTCTCCCTACATAGCAGGAATGAAAACACCAGGCATGGGTCCTGTCCCAGCCCAGTGGCAATGCCAGGCTCAAGCTCCAGCTGCTGGTGGCTGAAACAAGAGGAAAGGTTCGTGGCCAAGGTTTGGTGCAAGGGGAGATCGAAGCAAAGGAAGAACAAGCATTGTGCATGAACAAGATGGAAAAGGAAACACGAGGCCTTGGGCTAATGTAAAATAAGGGAGGCAACATTGCACTGGGATTGCAGGGAAATGGCCGTTGGGTACAGCAAGCAGCAAAGGGATGGGAAAGAACGGGAGAAAAGCTGGTTGGTGGCACCTGGGCTCCCCTGTGGCCTCCCATAGCTGAGGTAATGGTGGCCAGGAGGTGGCAGGGCAGGACCAGCGATATCCCATGAATGCTGCACAGGAAGAGCCCAGGATGCACTATACTACATATCTATATATATGTATGTATATATAGATATATATAGAGTCCCCCCTGATGGTGGTCTAGGCTGCCAGTCTCCTTCCCTGGCCTATGCGGCACCATCAGCCCTGGTGCCAGGCACAGGCTCTGGCCTCTGGACCAGGAGATCATCATGAATAGAGGTCTCTGAAGGGAAGAGCTCCGAGTCTCACAACTTTGCCACTGCCTCTGTATGGTGCAGAGCCTTGGGGCACTGCTAGCAGAGACAGCATGGAGCCCTTCACTGATGGCCAGGGAGAGCACAACAGTCCCAGGATTACACCTGTGGTGCCCTCAGCTCCACACACACAGCATCTCTCTCTACACGTGCTACCCTTCAGCCCAGCTGCACCTCTGCAATCAAAGCAAGGCAAAAGACTCACTACGCTGGGGAGGGCAGAGGCTGACAGAGCTCTCTGCAGCACCAGGGACTCCCAGCACTCCCCCAGAGGGCAATGAAGAGATCTGGCTTAATACCAAGGAACAGACAGACAGGATGCTAGAGAGCCAGACACACAGAGAGCAGCTTGGCACAAAGCCCTTTGTGGCACCAGCTACTTTCTTCCCTGGTGCAAACGAGTAAGGTGCAGCCCTGCCCTGGAGCCAAGTCCTTACCCATGCAGTTCTTCATCATCATGAAGCCACTCTCGTAGCCTTCGAAGCACTCGCACTCGAAGCTGCCCGGCGTGTTGACACAGGTGCCATGGCCACACAGGTCTGGTGAGATGCGGCACTCGTCGATGTCTGTGGGGATGAAGAGCAGCTAGTGGAGGCAGAACAGACTACAAGCACCACTACAGCTGCCTGTACTGCACACCAAATGCAATGAACAAGGACTGGCCCCGCAGACCAAGGCACTCCTCTTCCTGAAGGGACAGACAGCAGTTAAACTTTCTCTCTGGTGCAGGATTCATCTTTCCTCCCATGAGCAGAAGGAGCCTTCCGCTCATGGTCCTGCCTTTGGCTTCTCAGTATGTCCCTAAGATAAAAGCTGTGGCTCCTCTGGGTACCACCATCATGCTAAGAATCCCACAAGGTGGGCAAGATGGGCAAGAGTGTTCCAGAGGAAGCTGCTCTTCCCTTACCTGTGCAGTTCCTTTCTTCTGCATCCAAAGCAAAGCCATTGCCGCAGAGACACCTGAAGCTGCCAATGGTGTTTCGACAGGTCCCATGAGTGCAGAGGCCAGAGAAAACCTTACATTCATTCACATCTGTGGGTGAAGACAACAGCAATGTTTCAGGGAGGGGATGTCTGCAATGAACCTTAGAGTCCCCAGGCAAGCAGCAGGGTCCTTGGGCTGAGCGCAGCAGCTCCTCTTTCTTCTCACCTTTGTAGAAAGGCCTTCCTGAAAGCACGTCTCCTCGGTTGGCAAAGCCAGGTCCCCTTGGGCAGATGGCCTTGTACTCACTGGAGCCAACCTTGGGACATTCTTCACAGTCGATGCCCCAGGCTGAGCCCACGGAGCAGCAGCACATGTCGATGCGGTACTTGCCTGGCAGAGGCTCCGTGCACTCATCTTCATCCCATTTCATGTAGCACTGTTCCACACGCACATCTAAGGAGAGAGCAGAGCTGAGCCCTTGCCTGCAGCACCCAACCTCTGGGAAAACCAGAGGTATCAGGGCTGGTGACACAGTTGGCAAGGTTTCTGGAACGGCTTTGGCTGGATCATCCTCCAAACAATGGCCAGGTAGGGGCTGTTGGATGAGGCCACCTTGTTCGCGATGCTACAAGAGATGTAATAGCATGGACATGGCCAGCCTGTGACTGCAACAGGACCAGAGAAAGGAACCTCCACAGTGCAGTCAGCAGTACAGATGGCCTGTAGGAAGGGCAGAGTCTTGTCATGGTGTGCCCAGAAAGCAGCCAGGAGTTGGTTTAGGGCTGCTGGGCCATGTCATTAACCAGGTAGGTTAATTGTAAGTCTACCCCTGAAGTCCACCCAAGGAGAACGATTGCATTGCTAGCTGAACCTGCAGCCACAAAGCTGTGGCAGCCTTGCAGGTATGACGTGCCATCGCTCAGTTCTCAAGACTGCTGCATGTGATGGGTAGGGGACAGTTGGACCCCTGTAGATGGGGCTGAACAGAGACCAGGATGTGGCTGAGAGGAGGGGTCCTTACCCACACATGTCCTAGCAGTGCCATCAAGGGTCAGTCCTTCTGGACACTCGCACCGAAAGGAGCCAGCAGTGTTCACACAGCGCCCGTTTGGGCAGACCCCAGGGAAGACCTCGCACTCATTCACATCTGTTGGCACAAAAGCAAGAGACAGGCATGAGAGCAGCACAGGGACAAGCCCAGGGTGGCCTTAAGGAGCTCCTGGAGGAGATGGAAGGAGTCCAGAGCTGCCCAAAAGACTAAAACTGGCATCCTGTCACAGAGCCACAGCCATGCCCAGGCACTTTTGCAAGGGCATTCCAAAGCCTTGTCAGAGATAGAGTGGTCCTGTTGGCTGGCACAGCATTGACAGAGTGACAGCGGGACTCACAAACCTGAGTACTGCTGATGGAGCAGCTAAACTTGGAAACCCATTTCCAGGTACATGGATGACAAGAAACTCATCAGCAGGAGTCAGCACAGATGGACCAGGGGGAGTCATGACTGATGAGCTTGATCTAATCCTATGATAAAGTGGCTGGCCCAGTAGGCAAGGCAGTAGTGATGGACATTGTCCACCTAACCTTCAGTAAGGCCTTGAGCACTGCTTCCCATAATGTCCTCATACAGAAGCTGCTGATGTATGGGCTGGGTGAGCAGACAGTGAGACAGAGCGAAAACTGCCTGAATGGCTGGGCCCAGAGTGCTTTTCAGTGGCCTCAGTCCTGGGTCTGATCCTATTTAACATACATACAACAGTTTCAGTTGGAAAGGACCTTTAAAGATCATCTAGTCCAACCCAGCTCCCTGCTATAAGCAGGGACATCTTCAACTAGATCAGGTTGTTCAGAGCAACATGTATTGATACTGGAGTTGTCCTGACTCAGGTGCAGGACCTTGCATTTGGCCTGGTTGAAACCTATGATGTTCACATGGGCCCACTTCTCAAGCTTGTCCAGGTTCCTCTGCATAGCATTCCTCTCCCTCAGGCATGTCAACTCCATCACTCAGCTTCATGTCATCTGCACTTATCTGCACTTATCACATTGTCTGTTATGGATGATGGGGTAAAGGGCATCCTCAGCAAAGCTGTTGATGGCACAAAGCTGGGAGGAGTGGCTGCTACACCAGAAGGTCACTTTGCCATCCAGAGGGACCTTGGCAAGCTGGAGAAAGGGGCTGCCAGGAACATCAATAGATGCTGGAGGTCACCCAGCTGGAAAGCAGCTTGGCAGGAAAGGGCCTGGGGTCCTGGTAGACACCAAGTTAAACACGAGGCAGCAACGTGCCCTTGCTGCGAAGGCCAATGGTATCCTGGGCTGCATTAGGAGTGTTGCCAGCAGGCTGAGGGAGGTGATGCTTCCTCTCTGCTCAGCGTGCGTGAGGGCATGACTGGAGTTCAGTTCTGGACATCACAGTATAAGACAGAGATGGACACACTGGAGAGAGTCCAACAAAGAAAGACCATGTTCCCAATCAAAACCCTCATCCTCTGCATCCTGCAGCAGTTTACCTTCACATGTGACCCCCTTCATTCTAGCATATCCCCGGGGACAGGCAGTATCTGCAAGAAAACACAGGAATGTCAGCAAAGAAATGGGCTTAGAATCATAGAATAGTTCCTGAGGGTGATGCCAGCAGAGCCTTACCGATCTCACAGCGCTCACAGGGGCTGCCCCATGCAGCCCCCAGCGTGGCACAGCACTCGGATTTCAGGGTGGCCCCGTTGATGTTCACCTCACAACGTCCATCCTGGATGTTCAACCAGCACGTGCCTTTCATGCTGTCTGGAGAGGCAAAGACAAGACGTGAGTGAAGAGCTGCTCCTCGGTGGACATGACCAGCTCCATGGAAGCCAGGCTGCCATGAGAAGCTGCTAGGAGGAAACTATCATGGAGCTGCAGTGGGACTATTGCTCCCTGGTGTCACTTTATCCTTCATGCTGTGGAGTAAAGTGCATGGACACAAACTCGGCTGGTCTCCTGAGCACTGCTGTGCTGTGGAGCAGCATTTCTGGGCTCTCTGATACACCTATTGCATCACTTCTGCATCCTGCCCTTCTAGTTCCAGCCTGTTCCTCTTCTGGGTAGAAAGAGTCCTTTCCTCCCGCTGCCCCTGACCACCTAGGAGTGGGAAGTGGGTACCTTCTCATCTTGATGAGATGGGATCTACTTCATCCTGATGTGCCTTAAGGTCAGCACACTACAAACCCATCTGCTGAGTGAGAACCCACCACCCTGATGCTCTGCGGATCCCCTGGGACTCCATGGCTATAGCACAGCTGGGGATTTCCATGCCTGCTGCACACTGCTCAAAGCACTGCCTGAGGCTGCGGCTTCTCAGGCTCTCTGGATGCGTGAATGAGATGTTAACTGTTACCAACAACCAAAGAAACACCTGACAAGAAAGAGAGGGGTCAAAGGAACCCCATCCCCTTAGCCACGAATACAAGACTTGCTTCAGGTGAACAGCAAGGGGTGATGATGGGCACTAGTGGTACCAGCCACTGTCCCAGAGCTGCCTGTCACATCCTTACCCACACAGATGGTGCCACTGGGGTCCAGCTTGCTGCCAGGGGAGCACTCACAGGCAAAGGAGCCAGCGTTGTTCCTGCAGACACCGTTCACACAGGGGTTAGAGGTGCACTCATTGATATCTGTGGGAAGAAAGGGACTGTCAATGCACTGAGTGCCATAGGACCTGGTTTGCTGGGCCACAGACTGGGGGGAGATGATGAAGAACATGAAGAAAAGAGGTTTTCAACCACCCAGAGGATCCTCAGCCCAGGCCATCTTTCACCTTCTTTACAGAAAACCTCTTCTTTTTCCCCTCTAAACAGACATTCATGTGCAAAGGGCAAATTCTCAAACATCCGAGGACTTTGTGGTCAGCAAATCATTTCCCCTACTCCAAAAACGTAAGCTTGCAATCAAATCCCCAAAACTTGCTATTTTGGTCAGGTTTTAACTAAAATTTGGGGGCCCTAGAGGAAATCGTTCTGGTTTTCTGTCACTGAACAGTCCAGATGTTCTGGGTTTGGATGTCTGCTCTTTTGGATGAAGTGTGAAACTTGCTCCTTGCAGGGAAAGAAACCACAAACCCAAAGCCTGGATCTGCTCCAGTTCAAACCGCTGTGGTCAAAAGGGAACCAAAGACATGTTAGCCCTTGAGCTCCCTTTCAGGCATGAAGATGCTCTCAGGTCCCTTCAGTCACGTTACCTTCACATGTATCTGTCTCTGTCCTGAAGACAAAGCCCTTGGGGCAGGTGCAGGTGTAGCTGCCGGGTGTGTTGCGGCACAGTCCATTGTCACACAGCAGACGATTGACAGTGCATTCATCAACATCTGTGGGCAGAGAGATGGGGTTGATGAGCTACAGCATCTACGGAGCTCTGGCAGCCTGAGAGGCACAGAAATGCATCACCCCCCTCCAAGCAATGCCATGTGGAAGGTGTGTCACATCACATACATGTAGCACCTTGCTACACATATATGCAATGTACATAGAATAGTTAGGGTTGCAAAGGACCTAAGATCATCTCATTCCAACCCCCGTGCACATGTAGCTTGCTTGGTACAAGGTGCTATTTAAACACAAAGCACGTTGTGCTCTTCCATGTGGACAACGCATCCCTGAATGGGAACAGTGCTTGAGGGCATCAGCTCTATCACCTCAGGCTCCTGTGCAGTCGGAGGCCTGCATCTGCCTCCCAGCCCCATACTAAGTGTGTGCTGCCCTCTCCCCATCACCCCTGAGCTCCTTGGTCCCTGCCACAGGGAGCTGGAGCCGCCCTCCACTCACCCACACAGTTCTTGCCCGTGGGGTCTGACTCGTAGCCCAGGTTGCAGATGCAGCGGTAGCTCCCGCGCAGGTTCTCGCACATGCCATTGGGGCAGATGTCAGGGTTGAGGGCACATTCGTTGATGTCTGCACAGAGAAAGAACTCAAATGAGATGGATCCTGCCAAAAGCAAATCCAGAAATCTTCCCCCCACAAATTCTTCATTGCTCCCTACAACAGGCACCCCACTGCAGAAATCCTTCCTTCCTGTCCTACTGGTTTGACCCAGTAGGTCCTGGAGACCCTTTCTCCTCTCTTTCTGGGGCTATGGCACTGGGCATCTTGTCCTGAGGATACACAGCTATGATCTAGCATAGGGCTTTGAGCTCAGAAGGACAGAATTGGACAAGGGATTGAGATAAAGCCAGACTCAGTTCCACATCAAGGGCTCTCAGGTCTTTCTGTTACATTGCTGAGTCTCCTCACAGCATCTTTATCCCAAGTACTCAGAGCACACCATTTAATTATCCCTTCTACTGGTAAAGCTGGGAGGAAGAACTGTTTGTAAGATGCTAAGAGCAGGATGCTGGGTCCAGCTGGGCTAAGGGCAGAGCATGATGGACAACCTGCTGTGGTGCCCAGGCAAGGAGAGTTTTCCCTGGCAAGAACCAAGGTTCCCCACGGAACAGGGCAGGTTTGTGTTTGTACAGCAGCAACCTCACAGTGCCATAGAGCCAGATGGCACGAAGCCCAGGGCAGGGCTTCCCAGGCACTGCTGCCCTTTGTCCCCAAGCAGTTGGATTTCAGTTACATCCCCAGGGAAATGCAGCCCTGGAGAGCACCGAGTGCATCCAGCCCTGGCTGTGGGCAGCAATGGGCTGACCAGAGCATGTCTGATGTTAGCTTCTTGCTAGAAAGCATCTTATCGTTAGCCTGAGACTGACTTTGGCCAAGAGATGGTGCCCTGGAAGGAAGCCCAAGAAGTCACCAGGGTTTTGCCTCTGGCTCAGTCCCATTTGGAAAGTTCTGAAAGACCAGAGCTCTCTGGCTGCTCTGTGCTCTTCCTGCTGATCCAAGCACTGCCCGGGGCTGGCAGCGAAGCCGCCTGCCTGACCTCTCGCTGTCTAATTCAAAGCAGCCCATTGGCAACACATCCCAGCACACGCTTATCATCTCCCTCTCCCTGAGCCCTCTTCCCCCCCTGACCACGGAGCTGGAGGGCAGAGGATGGAAACAAGAAGAGGATGCAATTGGTCACGCTCTTCATTCCCATCAAAGCAGGGATGAAGTTAAATTCGGTGTGTGCATCCCCAGCAATGTAGCTCCCACAGGGTGCCAGGAATCAACCCCTTGTTTCAATACACAGTCCTCAGGGATGCTTGCTCAACATTAACTCATGGAGGGAGGAGACAAGACACACAGCACTCCTTTCTCCCTGTGCCCAAGCTCACATCCCACCCACTGACATTCACTAACTCAGAGATAGGCTCCTGCATGCACTTACACCCACCCAGGCTGTGCAAACTACCCTGTGCTTACTCACAAACAGCTCTTACATACACGGGTGTCATGGACTAACTCTCCAGCACACCCCTGCAGTGCCAAGCCCCCCATGGCACACACTCCCACAGATGCATGCACATTAAAAGCAGCTGAAAGAAAGAGCTGAGAGTGATGTTAGATGTGCTTGTCTAAAATGTGGTCCATGGCATGCACATACCTCTGCCATCGGCTGTTATTCCAATGCCACTGCTGCAGAGCGCCTGGAATTCAGCTGTGTGGAAAGCACGAGAGAGCTGTTAGCTTTTCTAGGCAGTTCACACATAGTCACATCAACTCTTTGTAATGCTGGATTTATTGCTTGGTTGAATGTCACCTATGGGCTTCTAAGCAGTGTCTGTTTACACTTATACAATGTGTATTTTAGAGCTGACACAGTCCAACACTGTGAGAAGCCCTGCAAAGAGATCAGCATCACATTTGTGGATCCAACCTCATGGCATTACTTTCCCACTGCCTATGGCTTTCCCATGTCCCTGCCAAGCTGTCAAGACCATCTCCAGGACCTAAGCACCTCCCAAGCCCTTTGCAAACTCAGATGGACGAGGAGCTCACCAGAGTTCTTGGCTGGACAGGGCTGGCAGGGCTCTCCAAAGCCATGGTCTGGGTTAGCACAGCAGCACTCAGACTTGGTGACTGCTCCCGGGAAGGGACGAGCACATGTGCCCTTTTTAATGCCTCCGTAGCACGTGCTGCGCATGTGGGTGTCCACACAGACCCGTCCATCCACGCCGATGGCCAGGCCCCCGAGGCACTCGCAGCGGAAGGAGCCCTCTGTGTTGATGCACCAGCCATTCATACAGATCCCTGGTGTCTCACACTCGTCGATGTCTGAAGGAGAAAGTGGCTGTTACTTAAACACAGGCAGAAGGAGACCCTGGCAGGAGCTCTGCACTCTTTTGCAGGGTGACTTGGATGCTAAGAGGGAGCCAGAGGTGCACTTCGAGCATCACATCCCTTGTGTGCTCTGCTGACTCTTCTTGATGGCTCAAGAGAAGGAACAGGGATCTTCAGTCTCCTGAGACCCAGCCCATTCTCTGAGCAGCAGGGTCTCTGCTCTGTTTACAGCTCAGTGACCCAGAGAATTCATCCCATGTCACAGCAGCATATCAAAGTGCTGTGTTCCCTTCCTCCTCCTTTCTCCACTCTGCCTTCGCATTCTCACCTGCCTGGCTTTGGGAGGTGGCCCACAAAGCACAGTGGCATGTGCTGCAGAGGCTGGGGAAGCTGCCTGCTGCCAGCTCACACTGGTAATAGGAAGCTTCACAGCCCTGCTTTACCTCCCCCAGAACGAGGATTGAAGCTCCACTTTGGGCTGTAGTGGAAGTGCAAGAACATTTCCCCCGTGCCCATTGTGCTGTGAGGGGGTCATTTCTGAAGGCAGAATAGGAGATGTCTGGTAACAGCCTTGGTTTTCCTCAGCTCCTCTTGTCTCAGACACATCGCAAGTCCCCAGGAATGTGGGCAGCAAGTTGGGAAGAGGACAGGGACCAAGGCTGGGGACCTACGCACCAACACAGTACCGCCCATTGGGAGCTAGCACAAAGCCAGGCTTGCAGATGCACTTGAAGCTGCCATCCTCATTGATACACATCCCATTGAGGCACATGTTGGTCGTGGCACACTCATCGTGATCTGGGGAGGGCAAACAGAAACCATGAGTTGAGCCTGAGAGCATCAGCAAGACTCTCCTGTGCTTAAAACCATTCTGACTCCCATCTCATGGTCTGATTGGTTCTTATGGCAGTGGGTGCTAATCCTCTGCTGCTCCTGGTTGAGAGCTGTCCTGCTGCAGCCCTGCTGCTCTCACTACCCTGGTCAGTCAGTGCAGCCCACAGCAGGAAACAGACACCGGCTGCTGGACAATGTCCTCCTTGCAGACCCAGCCCTGCTCATGCTCCTGGACCCCAAAGCCTGCAGGAGCACTCCAGCAGCATTAGCACCCTTATAAAACACCTCCCCATCTCAGCCCTCTCATTTTAAGATGCACTAGAGATGAAGGGAATACAGCAGAGATTAAAGTAACCACCAATCCCTACAAAGGACATAGTCTCAGTTCCAAGTGCATCAGGAGATAGCTTACCAACACAGTTCTTGCCATCAGGGGTGATTTCAAAGCCTGCATTGCAGATACACTGGAAGCTTCCATCAGTGTTAACACAGCGGCCATTCCTACACATCACCCCATTCATGATGCACTCATCGATATCTGCCAGGGAAATAAGCACAAGAAAGTAGCAGCAGGTTGAGTGAGAAGCAATCCAGCTTAGGATCAGACCCAGTTTCGGATTATAGGATTATAGAATCATAGAATGAATTGGGTTGGAGGGGACCTTAAGATCATCCAGTTCCAACCCTCTGTCATTGGCAGGGATGCTTCACACCAAGACCATGTCACCCAAGGCTCTTGTCAATCACCTTCACAGGGAAGAACTTCTTCCTTGTATCTAACCTGAACTTCCCCTGTTTCAATTTGAACCCATCACCCCTTGTCCTATCACTACAGTCCCTGATGAAAAGCCCCTCTCCAGCATCCCTGTAGCCCCCTTCAGACACAGGAAGAAAGAGAGCCACAAGAAGAATTCAGCTTTCCATGATTCTATGACTCTTCGCTCTCCTTCCCCTTTACAATCATTTTCCTTTGGTGCCTTGGTCTCTTATAATCCACTGACACTCTTACAGCACACTGTGTCCTCCCCAGAAGAGAAACAGAGCACACTTACCAATGCAAGCCTGCTTTGTGGGGGTGCTCTGGAAGCCCTCGTGGCACTTGCAGTGGTAAGAGCCCGGTGTGTTCACGCAGTCACCATGCACGCAGGGGCTGCTGGAGCACTCATCCACATCTGCAAGAAGAAAAGCCCGAACCCATGGGTCACCATGATACACAGCAAAGCTACAAGGAGAGGCAGCAAAGGCTGCCTTGAACCTGTCCTTTCAACCCCAGCACTCAGTATCCTGACATCATGGCCAGCAACGGATGCAGCCCTTCCCTCAAGTGAACCAACTGCAACACTCAGCTTGGTGTCATCTGCAAACTGGCAGAGGATGCCCTCAGTACCACTATGGCACTGACAAAGACATCAAAGAGTGTTGGTCCCAGAATGGACCCTTTGAACCCAGTCCTCCAGCCAATTCCTTATCCATCCAGCAGTCCTTCTGCCAAAGCCACATCACTCCAATTTAGAGGTATAGTGTGGGGAACTATATCACAGACCTTACAGAAGCCCACACAGATGACAGCCACAGCTCTTTTCTGTCCACTGATGCAGTCACATCAAAGGCCACTAGACCGGTCAGGCACAATGAGTCCCATCAGCTCCCAATAGACTCAGCTTCTCAAAGGCAGAGCCATGATCATAGGAGCCAACACCTTGAGTATGGCAGCGGGCATGCAGCCAGGCATTCACCCTGTTTGATTCTGCTCCTCCTTCCTGAGCCCTTTCCTCTGACTGGGAGGATAGAATAACACCATTTGCTCTCAGTGACAGAGTCTCTTGGTGGCTCTAAGTTGCTTTGTTGCAGTATCATCAGACCCTCCATGGATCTAGGCTGCATGATTGGCTCTTCCTGGACCTTCTCTACTCACATACCCTTCATTCTCCAAACCCAGTGTTGTCTCTCTTCTGTAGAGGCACTTCAAAGGAAGGTTCTTCCTTCTGCCCTGAGCAGAAACAAGGGTCCAATCTCTTCATCTTGAGTCAGAGAGCTCGAGGTTGAATTCAGGCTTACCTCCCCCTTGCACAGCCTTAACACAGGGCTGTCACTCAGCCTGGGCCAGCACACAGTGCCATGTAGTGTCTCATATTCCTGGCTACTACACTGCTTATGGCAATGGGGTGGCTACCACAGGAGTGGTCACCCTTGCAGGGCACACACACCCCTTCTGCCATGCTGCTTTGTAACCTGACATGAGCCCTCTATCTCCAACGTCTTGTGTGGGTCTCGGGCTGCAATGGGGCTATGGGGTACTCACCGATGCACTCCCCGCGCACGTCCTGCTTGTACCCCATGTTACACTCGCAGCGGTAGCTGGATGGGGTGGGGATGCAGCGTCCGTTCAGGCAGAGGTTAGTGAAATGCTTGCAGATGTCAATGGTCTGATTCAAAGTGGCAGTTCCTGGAAGGCACAAGAGACAGCATCAGGCAGAGGATTACAGCTCCCTTGATTGTGCCTAGGGTCCTGATGTCCAAACCCTGTGACAATGATGCTCCCGAACAAGCATGGGGCTGCGGACACAAACTCAGCTGCCTCAGAAGCCTCTGCAGGGTGCTGCAGTACCTGGCTGACATGCACAAGATGGCTCAGCCTCTTGGACGAAAGGTGGGAGTTAATGTTTATTGACATCCAGCGCATCTTTACAGGCTTCAGCCCTTAACATGGGGCTATACAGGGATGCCCATGAGAGAGGTTTCCAAAGTGGTAGGAAAACCAGTTTTGTATGGGGGAGGCAGAGAGGGAGGTACTAACGGGAAGGCTTCCTTCCTATTTGGTCATTAGAAAGATATTGTGCACGGGAGCCAGGCTCAGCTCCTGCTCTGCCAGCAGATGCTGTTTGATCGCTTCTGGGCTCAGCATCCTGCACTGAATTAGTGTCACATCCCATCACTCGCCTTGTGTCAGAATAAACCCCGTAGCTGTCGAAGACCAGGGCTGTGTGCAGGGAGCAGCACGCAGGAGGATGCGGTGCCTGTGCCCTGAGACAAGCAGCCAAAGGGGCTCAGCGCAGGAAGAAAGGCAGTTTAATTACCAATGCTTGAACTTCCTGCGCCCATTCCAGGCAGACCTGGGATCCCGCCTTGTCCGTTTGCCCCATTTGGTCCAATGCCTCCAGGCCCATTGAGTCCTGGCCCAACACCATTGGGCCCGAATCCAGGAATTGCTGGAAAGTTCCCAGGGAAGCCTGGCACGACGGGGAGTCCTTCGATGCAAAGCCTGCGGTACTCATCTGAAACAGAACAGCTGCCTCAGTGCTTTTCCAAGAGGGCCAGAACCCTCCTCCTGCCTTTGCCAGAGTGCAGGGAACAGAGGGATGGAGAGGATGGGTGCTGATGGGAACAGGGCAGATGGGTGAGGAGAGCTCTAACACTGGAGCAGATGGGTGAGATGCAGCTTGCCAGGGTGTTTGGCAACAGCTTCTCAGGGTGCATGGCACCATGTGCCCCCCTTCATGCAGGAAAGGACAGGAGATGGGAAGGTGCCAGACACCATAAAGCTCTGCCCTGCTCACAGCTGGTGGTGGAAGAAGAGAGGCAGAGAGCTCTATCTACAGTGCTGCTCCTCCTCAAGGCCTCTTGCTGCCTGGGCTCACCCTCATTTGGCCCTATGGTTCAGTCATGGGGGGGAGCCAAAGGGAGCTGAAGGGGCAGGAGGAAAGGGATAACTTCTTGCCTTGGCTGAACTCATCTGGCCCAACTTCTGATGAGATCCAGGCAGGAGAGCCAGCATCCCCATGTGCCCCTTCCCTGCATCGTATGGTGATGATTCTCTACATCAAACCCGGGGTACCACTATTGCCATCAGAGTCAGGACTTGGCCACGGAGGGAGGCTCTTTGTGCTGCACTTACCAGAGCCCCGGACAGGGCACATCTCCGGGGTCTGAGCGATGGTCCAGCAGCGCCCGGAGTCGCAGCAGCACTGCATCTTGGTGTACTGGCCAGGAAGGTCCCCGGCACAGCGGCCCCCGATCAGCGCAGAGAAACATGCCCCGATCCGCTGGTCTGCAGAGGGAGAGGACAAGAAGCCACGTTCACAACCTCCCATCACCGTGCTCCTGGTCAGCTCCTGAGTGCCCATTCCCAGTGATGCCTTTTCCGGCTGCCCAATGTCCCAGCCTGACCTCCTGCTCTGCCTCATCCTCCCCACATGATGAGGTTCTCCAGCATCTCCATCGGGAGCACATCAAGGCTGGAGGGCCAGGCCTCATTTCCCTGTATTACATCTCATGTTCCCATTTAGGCTTCTAAATACTATAGGCAGGTTGAACAAGAACCAGAAACAGGCAGTAGGTGGGCAATCCCTCTCCACTGGGAGCTGGACAAGCTGGCCCAGCACATTCTGGTTGAATTCACAGATGAGATCCCCCACCTCGTCCCATGCTTCCTCACCTTCCCAGGGAAATGGGGTTATTTACAGCTGTCCCTCCTCTCACCAGAGTTCTGCACTTACAGAACATGTCAGGGATGGGTCCCCCCCAACCTAATGCTCCAGATGGGACAGGGAAGAGGCTGAGATGAGGCAGTCTGCGGGAGAGCACTGCAAACGCTGACACTACAGACACCTGGACCTATCCCCTCGCTGGGGCAGATAAACTGCTAGGGGCTAAATCATATTGTTCAGCAAAATAGCATCCTGGGGCTGAGATGTCCATTCTTCAAGTTCCTCCTCTGCTGTTAGCATCTGTCTTGCTTACTTGTATTTGTGAGCAAGGGCTGCCCATCAATGCCAGTATTGAAGTCCAACAGGCCCTGAACTTGGCTACGTGGCGCCTTCTCCTCTCTTGGGCCACTGGAGCCAGCGTGATAGATTTTCCTCTAGCTTCTGCCACTAAAAACACTTCCCTGTGATAAAAACAACCCAGTGCTGCCTGCTGCTATTTCGAGGGTTCCCAGGCTGAGCAGGCATTCCCCAGCACTCCTGCTCCAGGCTGCAGGGCAGAGCTGGCAGACCAAGGTGCTCAGGGGATCCAAGCACTTCCTGCATCAGTGATCCCTTGATGCTGTGCTAAGGAAGGACCTTCCCACAGTCACCGCTGTCCAGTGTGGTCCTGCACATCTCAGGCCTGGCAAGGACCTGAATCTCATTCCCACGATTGATTTAATGGCACATGTCCCAGGCTTCCCACGAGGATGCATTCCCTGCCAGGTCCCAGTGGTCCCAGCATCTCTCACTAAACAAATGGACCTGTTGCTAATTCCACATCCCTCCTGCCTGCCCACTCCCATTCCCAGTGGATGCCCGCTTCAGGTCATGGGTCAGTTCCCACAGCCTGGATTGAGCTGGGAGGAGAACAAGTCCTGGATGGTGGTCAAAGTGCATGAGCCTGGCCAAAGCCACAGACACTGAGGCTGGCACCAGTGTTTGGTGTGTGTGGAATCTGGACCAGGCCCAGGAGACTGAGGGTCTTTCACACGTCTAGCAGGCTCCGTCTGGCACCAAGTCCTCCAGGAAAACCTGGAATCTTCCACTCATTCATCTCCTGCCCTTATTTCTCAAGTGAATTAATGAGGGGGAAAGTCTGGTGTGATTCCTCCTCTGTGCCTCTAGCCAGCAGGCTGACACTTCCCTGAAGTGTCATTGGGATCAATTGCATGGAGCTGTTTGATCTCTGGGCTGTGGCTACATTTCTTCTCCCATCACAGCTCAATGACTTCCAGAGGCCAGTGACCTCATTTAAAGCCAGAGGCACTTTTCCTCAGGGATGTCCTTTCCTGGGATTCATGGGTTCAGTCCCTTTTGGGAAACGCCATCCATGAGGGGATTGAATGCAACCCTGGATTAGCTCCAAATGGTAGTGAAGGGCAGTACAAGGACAGGGGTGCTTGGGTCATCGCAAGCCCTTGATCTCTGGCAGGTGGCAAGAGTGCAAGAGCAATGCTCATGTCTTGGAGGTTTCAGAGAGTAGGAGATGGAACCTCAACAGGTTGATGCTCCTCAGCATCCTCTCCATCCAGAAAGAAGCTGCTTTCTGAACAAGCCGGGGCAGGATAGTGGGGCCATCTGGGAAAGCTGCACCTCAAACCCTTAATGGGAGTTTAACTCAATCAGGGCTTAGGGCTGAACTAAAATGAACCTCGAGATCTGAGGGTGGTAGTTCGGAATAAACCCTTTGGGCATTAGAGAGGATAGATCCCACCCGGCTCCTACTGTTCTGCTGTGGGATGCTTGCTGTCCTGAAGCTGTGCTACATGGTGACAGCCAGGCAGTTAATGGGTGAGGAGGGATTTGGAGAAGGCAGCCTCCTTCCTCAGACAGACATGTGCTGACAAGTTTGACAAGGCAGGGAAGTCACAGCAGTTTGTGCAATGGAGGGAACGGTCCAGCCCTTACTCATCTGGACACGGTTATTCCATTCAGCTGCCTTTGCTGCAGTTTGCAATCATCTCTCTCAGAAAGAAAGGTCAGAGCTAATTGAAAACTCGTCTGGAGCTGCCTTTGGGCAGAGAGAGGGGTGGATGGAAAGAACAGCGGGTTGCTGCAGCCCCCCTGCAGGACCACCCACACCAGCACAAAGCCATGGTGGGTTTGTTCTGCCTTCCCCTGCAGCTGTAAAGGGAACAGGTTTGCACAATAACCTCTGTAAATCAGATAATGCTGCAGGCAAGAAAGGAGGTGAAATTCCACATGAGATTAGACAGGGCACGGAGGTGGGGGATAGAGCCACAGGCCTGCCAGAGGTCTCTGATTCCCCTGTTTCAGTCTGAACCCATCACCCCCTGTCCTGTTGCTGCAGTCCCTGATGCAGGTCCCTCTCCAGGATCCTTACAGCCCCCTTCAGACACTGGAAGCTGCTCAGAGGTCTCCACGCAGCTTCTCTTCTCCAGGCTGAACAGCCCCAGTGTTCTCAGCCTAGCTCCATATAGGAGCTGCTCCAGCCCCTGAGCATCCCTGTGGGCTCCTCTGGACTTGCTCCAAGAGCTCCATGTCCTTATGCTGAGGACACCAGACCTGCAGGTCCTCTGTGCACAAGGTGTCTAAGATCTGTTGTGCACCTGCAAAGGACTTTGCAGTTTTCATCCTGGTTTCTTTGCTTGGTGGTGGGGTAGGGACAGGGGGAGATGGAGGAATGGAAAGTCCTGGTACTGCTTCCCAGGAGAGCCCTTCAAAGGGGGGTATTTCTCTCACTCTGTGTCTTGTCATGTACAGAAACTGAGAAGCCCAAGTGACCAAACCCAAACCACTGGTTGCAAAAGGCAGTTGGCTTTGTCTACAAAGGACTTGAGGGCTATTAGCTCAGAATGGAGCTGCAACACAGCAGCACGTAGCCAAAGGTCTCCCACCCAAGATGTCCAATGGTGCTTGGTTTGCAAGGAAGAAGGGTGCAAAAAGGAGGTTCATACTGCGGTGAGGACAGTCAGTCTAGACTGATGATGCCATCCTGTGCTCCCTGTTTGGGAAAGCTCACCCATTTCCTTCTTGTCTGGGTAAGATCAGATGGTGGTGTCTGTCTCGGTGAAGAGTCACGCCAGAACCAAGGCACAAAGCAACCCTCTGTGCACAGCTCCTGCATCTCTCAATGCCCCGATCGCTACTGAGGAGCTCTGCTCAGGGCCCCAGCTCCTATCGACCTGTTTTGAGCCTGGGACCCTCGCTCCACTTCCCTTTGCCATTCCTTGCCCACAGAACTATCTGCTCATATTTCCTTATTCCTCTTGCTCTTTCCTTCCCTGGGTAACGACCAAGGTGGGTAAAAAGGTGTCCTCAGGCAGGTGAACTCCTCAGTGACACCCTCACAACCTTCTCTGAGCCCAGGACTTTGCAACCATAAGCAGGATCTGGCCCTACCCAGAACTGCAGGCAGTCAATCTGCTGATGCTGCCCAAGCAAAGCAAGACCCAAGTCTTTCAGAGCATTTGCTGCGCTATCAGGGAAGAAGAGCAAAGGAAGCGATGTGCAGAAGTGCTGACGTGCCACAAACAGGGGAACACCATGTGCGTGTCTGGAAGTGCTGTTCTTGGAAAGCAACACATTGTACTGGAAAGGGAAAACCCAGCTCCCAGCCTGCTGCAGCTTCTGAGCCTGCCTCTGACAAGCCTGACTGAATGAAGCTGCCCTAACCATGCGTGGAGCTGGATTCCTTGTGTCAAGCACAAGTGGTTGAATCATTCAATAAATCACGGCGTAGCAGAGAATCATAGCATCAACTAGGGTGGAAAAGACCAAAGATCATCGAATGCAACCGTTATCCCAGGGCTGCCAAGCTACCACTAAACCATATCACTGAGGGCCTCACCTACACGGGTAGCGAACGTTTCCATGTGCATTGCAAACCCTGGCAGCCTTTCTCCAGCTTTGCTGCTCTTCATGTTTCACACTGAAAGCACCTAATGAGGGTTGAGCGCAACCCAAGCTCGGGGCCTTGCTGTTTCAGCTGCAGAAACTACAGGAGATTGTGCAAATGCAATAAAGAGGTGTTTACTTTACTAAAAAGGGAGGGGAAAGGGATGGGAATATATGAAAGCTGCCACCATAAAGTCACCACCTTGCCAGAGCTGGTGCCCCATGATATATGAGGCACTGCGGTCACATCCAGTCTAAACATCTGGAGGTGGCAGTGTGACAATCTCCTCAGCGTTCTCCTGATGCTGTTCATCCATCTTATTTATTCATTCCCACTTTTACGAGCTATTCCTGTGATTTAAACCACCATAAACCCCCAAAACCAAGCACTAAAACCCCCCTCAAATGCTAGAAACAAACCAGGGTTTGCAAAACAGGGATCCCAGGGCAACAACACCCCAAAAGGAATTGTGTCTTATGCCAGAATAAATACTGCCCGTCCCAAAATGTGGCAGCACAGCAGCACCGTGTATGAGCTGAGGGGAATGGCTGGAGAATGATGTACTGAGTTCAGCTGCAGTCATAGCCCACTGCAGGTCCTTTCCAGCCCCCAGCTACTCCATGATTCTAGGAGTCTATGGCTGTTTTTAAAGCTGGGCTTTCGATTTTACTTCATTCTCATCTCTCGAAGCTCTTGGTCTGGGAACCACGGCAGGAGAAGCCATTCATTCTCATTAAATTCTATCAGAGCTCACTCTTATGTTAGATCCGACACCAGTTTTGCTTCCACAACTAAAACCTGATTGGTTTTCACTCCAGTTTCTGTGGATAGGAAAGAATCTGGAAGGGATTTTTTTCCCTGCATTCATTTCCAGGACTCAACAGAAAGCGCTACCTAATGCTTGCCATTGCACTAACATTGATGCTGTACCAGTTTCTCATCACAAACCAGTGCATCCTCGCCTTTCAAAAGGCAAATGAACTTCCTGAACAGCGAGACAAACCCTGGGATTCATTCTGACTGAAGTGCCCCTGCTGAGAGCAAGTCAAAGGGCGCTGATCCATTTATCCTAGAAGCTGTTGTCTGCTACAGAGAGAACTGGACCATTCACAAGGCTTGGAAGGGCGTTTGGACCTGTTAAACACGCAGGATTCACCCCAGGCTCGGCAGGCTGGAGGCAGGACAGCTTGTCACTGTGCGGAAAGCTTTGCTGGCAAGCTCTGCAATTCAGACACCCTGAGCCAAACAGGGAGCAGCACACACCAAGCCAAGGCCTTCCAGCACCTGAGCACTGTAATGTGCAAGAGCTGACTGATGGCCTTGTAAACAGGTTGAACACGGGTGCAGGAAGAGGTGTCAGTGATGCCCTGGGCTGTCCTTGGGAAGCATCTCTTTCTCTCTACTGGGTACAGAGGGGATCCAGACCAGCAGGTCAGTGCAAAGCAGCAAAAGGCTGAGTTCAATGAGATGAAGCCAATTGAGTCCACAGCCCTGGTGATTATTAGCTTGGGGGAGCTGGGATTTATGAGCCATTACCTGTGGTCTAAGCAGGAAAGAGGAGGAGATGCTAGGAGTCACTGTTTGTTTGCATTGGTTATGCAAACACTTGCAGTAAACCTTGCCCCACTTCACCTCTGCAAGGCAAGAGGATGAATGTGCAGTCATGGGATGTTCCTCACCACTGGGCTCTTCTTTGCAAGGCTTCCCTTGGATTTACAACCTGCACAACCACACACTGTGCCTGCTGTTCAGGTTGAGGGAGAGCCTCCTGGGGAAAAGGGGTTCTCCCACTAGCTGATGCAGTTCTGTGGGTAGGAGCACACGGGTCCTTCCTCAACCAGACACCTTCCACCCCAACCCTCCTCCTCAGTGTCTTCAGCAGCCCTTTTCTCAAACCCCTCAAGCACTGAGGCTCCTGCAGTCCAAATTATGGAGATGGAGAAAGCCCTGGTCTGTACGAGCATCAAATGCTGTGACTAGAACAAGGAAAAGAGCATTCTCCACCTATTGCAGGAGCACCATGCCCTCTGATCTACAAAGACAGTGATTTGCCAGTCCTCCCCTCTGGGGTTCAGAACATGCATCTGTGGTCCCCAGGTGTATTTAGCATCTTACCAATGCAGCGTGATCCATCAGGGCTGGTCATGAACCCCCGTGGACAAGTGCACACGTAGCTGCCTGCTGTGTTGGTGCACTCCCCACCGTCGCACACGCCAGAGATTGCACCACACTCGTCCACATCTAGGAAAGAACAAACCGACAGCGGATTAGGATTCCCTGCAAATCATCCCCTTGCCTGGAGTGCAGATCCAGGACCAGCACTGGGATCGCAAAGGAAAGTAGCTGCTGTTATGGGTTGTCATGGGATGCTTGAGGCTGGCTCAGGCATTATCTGCTGAGTTTCTCCATACAGGAGGGATTTGGATCAAGTGCATTCAGGCATCTATATCCAGGTGAAAAGGCATCTGTACTATCAGTTAGGCAAGGAGGGTGCAGACATGACACAGTCCTCTGTGTGCAGCTATCACCAGGGACCTAAAGCTTTGAAAAATCAATGGGAACAGAGGGGTAAATCAGCACTTTTAAAAAGGGCCATCTATTTTCCACTAATGAATATAATTAGTATATATTCATATTAATATATAACGGTAATACCATTAAATGCAGAGTTTCCAGACGTGCTTGTGGGGCACTTGACTCAAGGACTTGTTTGGGAGCAGGGTTATCGGTATCTCTATTGCCAACTGAAATCTGATCCAGAAACTGAGATGGAATTAGAGCCAACCTCTACTTAATCCACCCAAAGCCATGGGCTGGGGATTATGGTCCAGCTGGTGGTAAAAGACAGAAGCAATATTTGCCCAATGGTTTTTACAGTGGCAAAATAAAAGAAACACAAGAAAATCTGTCCTGGCAGTTGGCAAAATAAAACTATTTCTGCTGAGCCACTTGATTTATTGGATTTTAAATCCATGGTGCTGCTGTGAATGGCTGGGGGGGTGATTTAGATGCAATTCAGATGCTGCCTGGGGCTGGTAGGAAAGCAATGAAAAGGAACTGGTCAAAGCCTGCTCCTTTGAGGGGGTTTTTGCTGACGCGAACAGCACAACCACCTTGCACAGCCTGATGGCATTAGCATGTGTGAGGTTAGAGCTGCTGCAGGGCAAAGGCAGAACAGTAAAGACCTTTCACATGGGAATGGGGATGGAGAATGTCTTTGGAATTGCTTATCCAGCAGACTGCAGTGATGAAGGGATAATGGGAAAGTTACCTGAACCCAGCATCAGGGCAAGGGAGGGACCAGAAGAGCTGGCTCTGATGCTGGGTGTGAGCCAGTGTCAAAGCTGAGAAAGAGGCATGAAATCTGTGTAAGAAATAGGTGCCAGTTACCCCGAGGGGTGCAGAGCTGTGTCCTGTCCAGTGAGGAACAGGGAAAAGGACTCGGGAAGGAAACGTCCGACTCCAGTCTCACAGTGCCATGCAGTGGCTACCGCTGCTAGTGCAGCTCTGAGCAGAAGGAGGTAGGTGATGGTACCTCTGAAGAAGGTTAATTCCTGGATACCAGGGCTCTGTGTGGTGCCAGCTCTCACAAGAGGGTGATAACAGAAAGGAGGGGTCAGACAAAGTGAGACACAGGGAAATTCATCCCTCCCAGCTCAGCAATAGACAGTGGCAATGTGTGTGTGTTCAAGATGATCTGAGCTGCCCTTTAAAGTGAGACCTAAGGTATGGACAGACCCTCCATGGGTGCTTCATGTGGTCAAAGCAATCCCCTTCAATCCCTCCTCCTTGCTCACACAACCTCTTACAAGCACAATTGGCTTCTTTTTCCCTTTGGCTGCCCCTCCGAATCCTGCGGAACTGAAGTGAAACCCCGATTTCAACACGCACAACATGAAGCCCAAGCGCAGAGGGCAGGTTTGTACACCCAATGCACCCCAAGGTGCATTCCTGTTTGGCTTCTTAGGAACCCTGGAACTCAGCCAGCCAAAGGTTTCGACCAGGTTGTGCAAGCAGCAGAGGCATCGCCTCTGTCCTTGCAGTGCTCCTTTAGCTCTTTGATGCTCAGAGCCCTCACAGCCCACAGACACAACTGGAAACCTCCAAAGGCAGCAGTGCAAATCCCCAGAAAACACTTCCCCCACCTGGGCCCCTGCAGTGAAAGAGATTTTATCACTACAGCCTGCCCTGTCATTTAATTACAGGCCTGTGTTTGGTTACAGTTTGCAGAACACTGCAAGGGAATGAGCTTTATGAAGCGAAAGCTGGTTGTGCTATTCGAAACAGCAGCTTAAAAACCCCTGCAGAGCTCGCCTGAAGCTCGTTGTACCAGAGATCTGGAGGCCAGCTGATGGGCAGGCATCTTACTGCATCCGTCCTCCTGACATAGCATCAGTCATCCAAAGAGAAGTGTAGTGGGGGGAAGCAGCTGCATTCCATTCTTAAGGAGAACCAGAGGCAACTCAAAAGGCTCAATCAAACTGCAGCATCCTTTTCCCCCTTGACAATCCCAGCTCACGAGGGCAGTGCTAGCAAGAAGGAGGGAGAAAGCTGGTTTCTCAAGACTCCTCACACACCCCATAGCTTGAGAAAGGGAGCTCTGAGCTTTGCTTTAGCTCTTCCCCACCACATTTTGCCCTCTTTATTTGCTCTTTGTAAAGCATCCCCTAGGTTTTGATTCATTCAGAGCTGAAGCCTGTGGGGAGCTTGCCCCAGGGGGGGCGGCTATGTAGAGCTCTCATTAACACCCAGCTCCGGGCAGGGAATTCTTCCAACTCCAACCTGGCTCCTTCAGGACTTTTCCAACCCTCTGTTAAAAGTTAAAGCAATATTCCACGTGCTCTGCTCGTCAGACAACGGCAGGATTCAATGCAAACGTTGATCTTGGACCTGCTCTCCACGGCGCTGGGTTGGAGTTGGCCTCATCATTAAGGCTGACAATGCTGGAAGCCAAAGGCTGCAGAGCCTCAGAAAGAGAGCTGCAGCCTGCAAAGCCCATCCACCACGGGTGCCCATAGACATGGTGAAACCCCAGCCTTTCCATGCGCTGGGAAAACAGGGCTTGATGGGGAAAACATCCCTGTGTCACGTAGCAGAGGTCATGCCTCATCAGCCCTCTCTCGTGCAGCACATGGGACGCTCAGACCTTCCCTTCCAGAAAGCACAAAGAAACCACAGAGGAGCGCAATGGAAGCCTCCAAACCACACCAAATCCATGGCAATGAGCTCTGAATGGATCCAAACAATGAGCTCTTCTGTGGATGGGTTGTAAGCAAATTGGAAGCTCGCTAATAAAATGGCTATCGTGTTCCAGTTGTGAGGAGAGGGGGCCAGCCTCCCCTCTGCTCATGGAAAAGCAGGAAAGCTCCCTCCAATTCAGAGCCATGCAGGAGATTCAACAGGGTGAAAAACACAGAGCCTTGTTTTCATTAGAGAATTGGGGATTTTGGGGGGTGGTGACAACAGAGAAGCATCTAGGGATGTAAGTAGCATCTATTGTGTCACCCTAGCGATGCTAAATGGAAAGGGGGGAGCAAAGAAGAGAGATCTGTGATTCAAGGATTGGGTCTCCCTTGGCAGAAGCCAGCTCCTGGAGATGCCAAAGATGGTCCAAAAGGCTCAAGCCTGGCCGGATTTGAACAGAGCTTGCACTGAGCATGCAGTGCCTCTCACTCCCTGGCCTGGTGTTTCTCCATGTATTTATTTGTACCTTGTGCGTTATCATCCTGGAACAAGTTTGGATGCGAGACACTCATTCCTTTTGGGGTATTGGGAAGCACGCTGGGTGAGGGCCTGGCATTCCACTCTTCACTGATAACAGAGCTGGCTTAGCATTTTGTATACAGTAGAGGAAGGGCTATTGAAAGAAGAAGCTAAATTCCCAGCAGAGAGCCTCTAGAATGATGGAAGGGAAAAGCTTTATTCAGTGATTCCAGCCCTAACTCCATGCCATGGAAATGTTCCCTAAGTGTCATTTTGACAGCTACTTCCAGGTTAACTTCCAACCGCCGCTCTGTGTAACAGCCCCTCACTTCCCTAGGGCTCCTTGATAAAGGTCTTTGCATCAGAGGATGTATCTGATTTCAGCTTTGCTGATTCCTCTCCTCATTTTGCACCTCCAGTGCCAGAAGGGCTTTGTGTCCTCCATAACAATTCCATTCTTCCAGCAACGTTATCCATTGGATATAAACGTGCCCTTCTCTCAGTGCTCACACACTTCCCATTCCCCTGCACGCCTCAAGATCCTGCTCTTTCCCAGTTTCCCCATAAACCAGACACAGGATCTGTCAATTCAGCCCTAAGCTGGCAGCATCTGCCCTCCTTGCTCATCTTTCCACCCCAACACAACACAAATGCAGCTCTTTGGTACTTGCAAAGCTGGCCTTGTGTGCAAAGCGGTGGCAAAGACAGATCCTTTCCCTTCCACCCCACTGCTGTGTTTCACTGGCTGCTGTAAGTGAGCAGCAACTTCCCCTGCCAGAAATGTCTCATTATCCATTGCACAGCCCCAGACTCAGGAACTCTTGGTCCCTCGAGCTGCCTCGGAATACAATGAACAAAGGCATAAAATAAGCCACTATTTAGAAGTGCCACATTCATTAGAGATGCGCTGCAGAACTAACCCTGGAACTGAGCAACCCTGAACGTGGAGGATATTTAGGTTCAAGTCCAAACTCGATGCTGTGCGCACGTTCTCTTGTGCTGCAGACAGGAAAAGGACATCATTTGCCTGCTGGGGTTGACCAAAATTCATCCGGGGCCTCCAGCTGCAACCCCCTTATGTGCCTGGGAGATGGAGCCTGAGCTGGCCTCTTATCAGCATAGAAGATCCTGCATAAGAAAAGCATCTTTATACTTCAGGGATTCAGGGCCTGACAAAGGAGCCTTAATTCCAGGTGCTGTTTGTGTGAAGAGATAAGTATCACCATGGGAAAGAAACAACATTATCTCAACTCCTGCCTTTTCCCACCAATAAACAGCCCCAAAGAAGATTAGTGGCACATGCTGCTGCCTTAATAAGGGAGACATCATTCATCAGCAGAGCCAGTGACATGGGCTCTGACCTCTGGCTCAAATGCAATCCCATCTGCTGACCTCACTCCCCAGCAGGAATCTTCTGAGCAGAAAAGACAAGCTCCTGGGAACTAGGGAAGAATTCGACATAGACATTTAATCTAGTTTTAATGCTTCCTGGATGCTAGGCTTGGATAAGGAGTCTCCAAACAAGAGGAAACCATCTCTCCTCTTCCTAAAGCAGGATGGTGTCAGTGCAAGCTGAGAAATCCCTCCTTTCACCAGCTATAAATTTAATGCAAACAGGCTCAACAAGGGAACTCCTGCAGCTTCGAGATTTTAGGCTTGGAGCATACCTGGATAAAGAAAACATCCTCTTATGTTATTCTGATGAGTGCCCTTGGCTCAGTGAGGAGGTTACTTGGACGGATGCAGCTACTTTGGCAGTACAGCCTCAGCAGAGCAGGAATTCAGTGCTCTATCATTGTACCAAACAGTGCTCCTGATGTATCAAAGCATGCAGCAAACACCAAGACAGGGTCCAGATCTTCCTGTCTTTATAAAGTGTTAGCATCGGAGGAAGCCCTTACGAGATGCTGGCTCTCTATTCTGCTATTCAGTGACTTACGGGGGGTGCATGTCCTACAGGGATAATCCAAAACCCCTCTTCAGCTGCCTGGTGGGGATGTGCTGGTGATTTGTGTCTGGGAAACAAGCCCTCAAAACCAACCTCAACCCTGTCAGTTTAGAGCAGCCTTCATGCTTATCTCATTCACAGAGAGGGACCTTTGGGTCAGTAAAAAGCATCCTCTTTTGGTGGTCTCCTTAACAACTGAGGTAAGATAAGTGATGGAACAGACACCATAGATGCTGGAGATGTCTCTTTTTATGGCTATCCAGGAAAGAGAGTGAAAGGAAGCTGTTTATGGCCACATCATGCTGCTTTTGCAGGCATTCTGGGAAGTGGGGACCCACGCAGAGGCCCCTCGCATCTGGATGACAGATTCAGACAATGGATTGGTTTTAATCTTGCCATATAGGAGATTCCAGCTAAACTGATCTCATACGTGCTTTGCCTGGTCCCCAGCCAGCACGGGTGAGGCAGAGCAAGGCAAGAGTGATTTTTTGTGTCCTGAGGTTCTAGTGCAGTTCAGCCTTTGCCCATCAGGCAGGCAAATCGCATGGGCCATCACTGAATTTGGGGAGGGGGCTCTTCACCTGAGATGCATGTAAAATGCTTTGGATTCCACGAGTTCCAAGTCCTTGGATGCTGGAGCACTGAAACTCTTCTGTTAACTTGAGAAAGTCTCATGGCATCCTGCCAAGGAAGATCCACAGGCACAGATGGCTGCTCGACATGAAAGAGCATCCATCCCCCACCAAAGGATTAACCTCTGTAGGTTGGGTCTCACTTTTCGGAAGGGCTGAACCCAGGTCACATGGAATGCACTGACACAGAGACTACCACAGTTATCCTAGCCAGGAAACGTCCGGAGCACAGGAAAGTGAGGACATGGGAACAGTCACCTGGAAGCAGTGATGCTCCCTTCCCTGAGAACTGACTGCTGGGAAGAAAGCCCAGAGAATCCCAGATTGGTTTGCGTTGGAAGGGATCTTCTGTTCCGTCTGCTCAATGGGCCTGTGGTGCCATTAAAAGATCTTTCAGAGAGCACCTACATGAATAAAGCCCTAGTTCAAGAGCTCAGGCAAGCTCCATTCCTCATTGCCTTTGTCTCGGGGAACAGATAAAGAGATGGGAAATGCATTTTGCAGTGTGTTTTCTATAATGTCTTCATGCTTGCTGTACTTCCTCCTAATTGGAAGCTAACAGCGAGGCTGGCATGGGAGCTCCTTCACATCTCTACTTTGCCAGCCCAGGAGATGCCCTGTGAGCAAATAGGTTTTTAATGGCCCTTGTGCTCCCAGAGTGCATCCTGAGCCCTGTGCTGAGCAGGCTGGTGAAGCTGTGCAGGAGATTGCAGTCCTACCTTCACATCTGTGGTTGGTCTCACTCTGCTTGTGACCCGCAGGGCATTTGCACTCGTAAGAGCCCACTGTGTTGATGCAGTTTCCACCTTGGCAGAGGCCAGGAATGGCTTGGCATTCGTCTACATCTACAGGAAGAAGAGCAAAGATCTTAGAAAGTGAAGCCATGGCAACACATCAATTTTCAATCCCATCATGGGGAGAACCCCATGAGAAAGAAGCAGCTTTGCTCAAAGTACACGGATTGCATTTCATAACACAATTGGCCATCAGATCACATTAGAAATAAGGTGAAGGACAGAAAATGGGCATAAATGTGTTGCTGCCTTATGTACACAAGCAACAGGGAGACAAAAGTACAGTAATGTTTTCCAAAGCAAACATCCATGTGTCTAACCCCCCTTAGTTTGTTCCAGGCTGGTAGCTGAGTTGAGAAGTGGTTTGCTGGGATGTCCTTCTGCAGCCTTCAGGGAGCAACATCTGCACACAGGGCAGAGAGGGGAACCTATGGACTCAGGTTTTGCTCTTCAGCTCTGTCCCAGGCTCATCCTGCAGCCATGGTGTCCACATCAGTGAGGATGCACATCAGGAAGGCCTCAGTACTTGCTGCTTAGGACCACGCTGCCTGTGTGCTGCAGATCTGATTTAGACTCCAGTTCTGCTTGTGCTAACAGTGAGTGACAGATATATTAAATAGGCCAAGCCTTCCTGAAGATACCGGGGCCATAAAACACAGATTACAATAGACAGCAAAAAAATTCTCCTCTTCAGCCTTCCCAGTTTTGTCCCATAGGATAATGTGGGATTTGGATGATAATTTTGATCGTAGCAGGTAAAGGCTGAAGTTAGCTGCAGATGCAGAAAGGAATTCATGCAACTCTGAATAGAGACCCCTGCAACCCCTTAGAGAGGCTGCCAATGGTATCTGTTGATGGGAGCTCCATGGACCATTCTGCTATTTGTGCCTGGTTGCCCTGGACACTGAATGCAACCTCTAAGCATGTGATTTATGTATATCGTAGTTGCCTGTGGGATCTTGAAGGAGTCACAGCTTCCATTTCAAACCAATAATACAATTTACAGAGCACTATCCACCCAATGTCAGTGCTGATCATGCTCCAGTGCTGGGACAGGAGCTCCAACAACAGCAGCACCACAAAAAGAGGCCATATGGAAGGCTGTAACTTTGTTTTAAACTTGCAGAAACACCAGCCTGATTATCTACATCTTGTGGGTTGGAGGATGTCACCTGAGAACCACAGCATGGCCAGACTCTTTAACTGAGCTGTGACAATCTTAGATGATCCCACGAGACACCCAAGGTCCATGGTGATGCTCTGACATATAATGATGGGTTTAGAAAAGCTCACACAGAGAACTGGTCTCTGTACTGGGGCTCCTGGCAGGCATTCATCACTCAGCCTGTCAGTGCCCACCAGGATGGGTAAGGGAACATCCTCGACGTGGTCATGGCATTTACCTTGGCAGGCTCCAGTACGAATGTTGGGAATGAAGCCTCGGCGGCAGGGGTGCGGTTGAGCAGGGCACATCTCACATGGGTGACCCCAGGCCCTTCCAATGGTGGCACAACACATGGTCTTGGTGCAGACAATCCCACTGAGTTGGCCCTGGCACATCTGGTTATTCACTTGGCTAAAGCAGGGACCAGTACGATAGTCTGAGGGAGAGCAATAACATCCACAGGTTAGATCAAGACACAAACACAAGGGTTCTGTTCAACACGGGGGGTCTGTTCCCCTGCCTACCAGCACAGCCACTCAGGTGCTAGGAGATGGTGACCTTCTGTCTGCTGTATGTTTCATGTCATCATCAAGAGGTTCTCCAAGCCAGCTCTTCCTGATCTCCCTCAGCCTTTTCCAATGAACTATACTCATTCTATGCCTTGAGACACTCCTTTTAAGTGCTGGCCTTAGAATGAACTCAAGATACGAAGTCAGGCAAAGAGGCAACTGCTGGGGATAGCAAACCAATGACTCTTCATTTCAGTTAGGGCCAAAGATGCCTATGGAGATGCCTTGGTACAAGCATCTCGCTTGGACAGCCTTAGGGCCTGAGAGCCTGTATGCCATAAACTCAGAGAATGATGGAGGTGTCTTGCTGCCAGGTCACTTCTGCAAGGCTTGCAGAGTAAGAGTCCTAGTTCTCACCCATTAAACATTCTGGGAAAGGATTTCCAAACCTTTCCCCATGATGTCTACTGTAAATGCCACAAAAGGATTTCTACACTCTCTGACAGGCTCTGTAAAGTCAACCTCCTGCTGTTATACATGTCACTGTCATTAATCTCTTTGGTTTAACTCATAAAGGTCCCCTGGCAATTTGCACTACATCTTTAAAACCCAGATGCTGCAGAATCCACCAGCCTGTTTCCCATTCCCAACAAGGATCCTCCTACCCCTTAAAGCCAAGAATATCTTGAAGGGCTTGTTTGCACTAAGGAATGTGGCTTTGCCACTGTCTGGGCTCTCATGACCCCTGATTAGGGATATTAGCACAGCAGGCATTCATCAGGAAAGAAGATTCTGAAACAAGAGGGATTTTCCTTCGCCTGGGAATAGATGATTGCATGCAAGTGTTTCATCTGTGGCTGGAAAAAGGACCTTTAACCACATTATTGTCAGACCAGAAAATTCCCCATTAAGTGCCTAAGGACGTTAGGTGTTGCTCAAAGAGATGCTCTCTCAGACAGTTTGGCTGAGCTTTGCAAAGTTGCTTAGGAAATCTTGGTGTTGAAGTGCCCAGTAATTGGCTGTGAACCCAAATCCCTGCATCAGTCCCCAGATTAACCCAGAGCTCCCTTTGCAGTGGAACATTTGGGTTTGACATGTGAAGCAACAGAAGACTTGTGTGGAGGGCGGTTATCCCTGGGACATGCCCTGGGCAGCATGGGCACCACATGTAAAGATGAATAGTTCTGTTTGCAGAAATGTCCTGGTGTAATACAGGCACTGAACAAAAGACAGCTCCATTTCTTGGCCTGAAACTTCTCAGCTATAAGTCTTCCCACACATGCTCTTTGCAGTCAGCTCCCCTCTATTTAAACCCTTACACACATGTGCGAAGAATAAAAAAGCAAGAAAACACATAAAATTGATGGTTTCAAACAGAAAGCTTTCTCCCATAGGGGATGTTTGCATGACAGCCACATTGGAGAACCTACATTTGCACGAGAGAGTGGCTGAATCCTGGGCTGTAAAACCTCCCCTGGAAATCACTGCAGGCTTTAGGCTGCCAGTGCCAGTGCTGATGCGCCTTCCTCAGTCCTGTGGCAACGCTGAGTAAGAACTGTGTGAGGTTCAACTGGGTTATGGTTGTCCCACCTGGCATCAGGGTAAGCATAAACTACGTGGAAACCACACAAGAAACCCTCCTCTATCTCCGGGAAAGAATCAATGAGTGCAATAATTGCTGCTTCCCAGCTTAATGCTCCTCTGATTTGTATTCCTTGAGCAGTCGGAAGCGCAGCCGTACTTTGAAACTACAACGGAAGCGTCAAAAGCAGTTTGGTTGTGGATGGCACCGAGGTGCAACCAGCAAGAAGGGTTTGAGAAGAAAAAGGGCAATGATTGGGATATAACATTGGTACAAAAGTGATTTGAAAACCAGACCAGAAACGTGGGCTGTGTTTGCACTAAGGAGTTACCAAATAATCCTCTTTGTCCGACCCAAGGTACCAAAGCACATGGTCCTCATCAGTGTCTCCTTGCCACACCAAGTTTAATGCTTTAGTTTGCTCTACTGTATCCTAGGAAAGAAAGCAACAACATCCGAGCTGTTTTGTCTCTTGTTTTCATATATCAAATTGAAAAGCTCCTGCTCAAAATTTCAACCTTGAGGCTGGATCTGAAAGCAGCAGAATTGGGAAGGTTCAGGAGGACAACAAGGGGCACTGGTTTGCATCCCTAGTCTGGAAAGGAACTCCTGGAGGAAGTGGAAATCATGAGGAGAAACAGGCAGACTGCAGATGTCCTCACTTGCAGAGCCAGAAGCAGGAGGTGTCACAGGCAGAGAAGTGATGCTGGTCCAAAGAAATAGAGGAAAGTGGGTCTCCATGGGAGGAATTCTCCCAACAGATGTGAACAGTCAAAGATCATAAGCTGCAGGTGCCTGGTGCCCAGAGAAGCCATACAGAGGAGGCTCATAAAGGGCTGCTCTGTTCCTATGCTGTCCCCCAGCTATCAGCATATGGAATTCAGCTCAGCTCTGCTTGAACGTGGCAGTGCCCATGCGCTTACTGTGAGGTACCAAACATCACCTGAGCTGCTTTGAAGCCCTGTTAACCTCAGGACAATACCTGGGACAACTCCTAACAAAGAGCTTGCTTTCCCCCTTTCCTAGTCAAGAGGAGCACGGGGAACACGTGGCTGATGTCGTTGTGGTGTCTACCTACAGAGGCCTCCTAGAAACTCGCATCACATAAACCTATCACCCAAAACTCCACTGCACAGAGAGGAAAAGGGCAAACTCCCACGTCATCGCAGCAAGAATTCCTCCGGATTGATAACGAAAGCACAGGGAGA
This sequence comes from Agapornis roseicollis, assembly GCA_002631895.1. Classification (NCBI taxonomy): domain Eukaryota; kingdom Metazoa; phylum Chordata; class Aves; order Psittaciformes; family Psittacidae; genus Agapornis; species Agapornis roseicollis. The sequence goes on along the minus strand of NDXB01006516.1, from coordinate 100,987 downwards.
ACACCCGCTTTCCCAACAGATCATTGACAAAAATAGATTTTCATATGCAGATTACTGCTTGGGAGGGAACGGAGCCAAGGAAATTGCAGTCTGGAATGCACAAAGCCTGGCTGCGTTCCACCGCCCATCTGGTGCTAATTTTAATGGTGAAATGATTACATTTTTAATGGGGCACCAGTCGAATTTTATTAAGGAAATATGCATGCTTGGATGTCTAAAGCCCTTTTACAGTCAATGCTTGGGATCCCACTTTCCAGGAACCCCCTTTAGAAGCTTGGTCTTTGCTGGTACATTTCTTAGAGAAGCAGAGACAAGGGGGCTTCCTCACTGAAAGCTGAGATGTCTCCCTGTTTCCTCAACCCTTACAATAACAGTGACCAGTGGTAGGATATGGATGAGTTCCACCTTTCCATCTGCAAGTAAAGTTCTCATTAAAGAGCCTGTAAGAAATGCTGGATCAGGCTTTATTTTGGGCATCAGAATCTTTTCACCTCTACGGAGGAGACTTTTAACACATATCTGGGCCTTCAGAATCACTTGTAGCTGCAAAAATCAATCACTGCCTGACTTAACCTCTCCAAATACAGTTAAAATCATAGGTTTCTTGTCACCATCAGGTTAGACTAGGTTACTCTTCCTGCCTACTCATCCGGAGCAGCCAGCAAGGACAGAAAGCCCTCACATGGCAAAAGGCACCACGGAATCAGAGCTGAAGCATTAACGTGTTTGCATTAACCACAAGAAATCTGACTCTTTGCCATGCTCTTTGTGCTCAAACCCCAACCTCCCTCACATATGGCTTTGAAGCATCACCTCGCCTAGCGACTTCTGCAGATGCTGCAGAGCCATGGTGGGGCTATCGTGAGTCTTATCGACCCAACCCTGCAGCCAACGCAGGCCCCAGATGTGCTCAGAAGAGGAAGCTTAACAGGAATAGACCTCATTCCCAGTTCCCATGTTTGGCTGGTTGTCATGGAGATCGTTAGGAACCCCTATAGCTAATGAAACCCTGACAGTTCCAAGCCGCAAAGCCTTGGGGAGTTACCGGGTGGGATCCTTGCCATTACACATGCTCTTACACTGAGCCACACTATTCCACTTACAAGCTGCTTCCTGAAAATATCCCTGTAGACATTCTGAGCTCTCCTAATGAGTGTCTAGGATGTAAGTGGAGGAACACTATATGGTTGCTGAGGACATCTGCCTTCACCCACGTGCTGCATGGAGCCCTGCAGGAAGAGCTGGGACATTAAAGTGTAATGAAGTGCATTATGGTTCAGCCAAACCAGTACCCAAAACCTCACAGCTTCCCCATGTCCACCACTTGAGGACCAGAGATGCTGCCCTGGCTTTGCCTACCCTACTTAACCCAAGTTCACCTTGCCAGAGCCTGTCCAAGCTCCTCCAAGAGGTGATAAAGAATGATGCACTGCTCTTCATAGCCAGCCATGGCTATAATTTAGAGCAGAAATGCAGCTTGGAATCATTAGAAAAGAATAATCAGTTGCAGACACTTTAAAATCACCACTCTGAGGCTATCAAACATTTACGGACAACACTTGGAAGGCACCTCCCCTATTGCTCAGTTTGCCCAGTGCTAAATGAAAACAAGGGCTATCTGTTGTAGAGAATGGTTCCCTGGGATATTCAGTGCCATTAGTTTGCATGGAAATGTTAAATCCAGGCTGGTTCCTTTGAAGGCCTCAAGCTGAACACTCCCCTAAACAAGGCTGTTCTTCAAACGTTGCGTACCACCTGAATGGAAGCACTGCCTGAACCTGAGCCATTTACAGCTTTATGTCAGATCCGATTCAAATTACTGCTTTGCTGGAGGACAAAACTTAACATCCCCTCCCTTTTAGTTGGTTCTCCTTTTCCCTTTGTGGAAATCAGTAGGTTTTGACCAAGACCTTGTGAAAAGAAGCATTTGGTTGGACCTTTCACAGGAGAAAGGATTCCTCCACTTCTCTAACATCCATCTTCCCAGCAGGGTGCCACCAAGTAAACCAACGCTTGCAGCGGCAATTCAGATGCCAGGGTAAAGATGGAAAAGCAGGAACAATCCCTTGCTATTTAAAACACAGTCCTAGAGGCACGAATACGCCTAAGCAGAGTCCAGAGCTGAAGGGACTGAAGAGGCACCCCTAACCCCATCCTGCAGGCTCCCATTTCTTGGCTGGAATCCCCTCCCGAGCCGGGCCCTGGGCTGGGTGAATTCCTTCTTCACAACATAAATAAACAGAGCAGCGAGGAAGGAGAGATTTCTCCTTGCTAAAAATCAAATTCCTTCTCATAATAAACAACGCCGCCGCTGAAGGCTTTTCCTTCAAGCAGCAAGGACAAACGCTGCCTGTAAGCAATCCCCAGGGAGCCACAGACCTCACTGGGATGAGGTCACTACAACATATGCCCCAGGCTTTGGCAGGCTTCCACGTTGCTTTCTAAAAGCTCCAGCAGCCCAGTAGAGAGCAAGGACAGGGAACATCCAGGCTGATACCAATTTTTGCTGGTTTAATGAGCTATGTCCATCGGCACAAGGCTGGTCCCCCAGGCCATGGCAGCACAGCCTGGCAGCTCCTTCTGTCTGCAACCTCCCGCACTACTGGAGCGAGACAAACAGCTCTGGGAAAGGGCAAGACGCAACCAAGGCAAGGCACTGACCTGGCACATCCCTCCGCAAGCTACCCAAAGAGAATGCCACACAAACTGGCTGCCTGTGGCGGGGCCATTCCCGAGGGAGCCCATGGAGAACCTGCTGGGAGAGCTGAGAACTTCCAAAGGAAAAGCTTAACGGAGCTGCCCATAGAGACACCACAAACGTACGGGGAAGAACAGCATCCAAAAGCCACCAACCAACCGAGGAGCCAACAAAGCCCTGGCCTTGTTTCTGTGGCACTGTGACTGCAGAGCTTTTACATCACTCTAACAACGACCCAATGCTGATCCTAGGTCTCGACACCCAGCACGGCTCCAAGTATCTACTCAAGCCTCTCAGGCTGCCTCCTACGTGACGGCTTGGCTGGGAGGGGGAGCGGTGGATGCAGGGAGAACAGCACGAGGGTCTCCGTCAAGGGCTCCTTTCTCATGGAATACTTTCTCCACCTAGTCATTTCCTTACCTCATACAAGCACAGCCACATTCCTCATGTTTAACTGTTTGGACTTGAGCAGAGAAGAAAAAGCTGGCCGGGGCGGTTTCTAAGGCCAGACATTCCAAGTGCTGAAATAACATATTCGAAGGAAATAGTAAAGGGAGAACTTTTTAGAGTTTTCCTGTCCTATTTTACAGTTTCCTGTCAAAGTCTTCGCCTGATGAAACCTGAGATAGAGCTCCACGCACAGCCCTCCTCCAAGGGCTCTCCACGGCGAGCAGCATCGGAGGCACAAAGCACACACACAGCAACACGGGGCTGGTTGTTCCAGCAGTTAGAGGATCACAGAATCAACCAGGTTGGAAAAGCCCTTTAAAGGATCCAGTCCAATCCTTACCCTAACAGTGCCAAGGCCACCCCTAACCCATGGCACTGAGGCCTCATCTCCATGGTGTGTGAACCCTTGCAGGGCCGGTGCCTGCANATCCTTACCCTAACAGTGCCAAGGCCACCCCTAACCCATGGCACTGAGGCCTCATCTCCATGGTGTGTGAACCCTTGCAGGGCCGGTGCCTGCAGCCCTGCCCTGGGCAGCCTCTTCCAATGCCTGAGCACCCTGTGGGTAAGGAATTGTTCCTCAGCTCCAGCTAAATCTGAGTTATGAAAATGTCTGGGAGTGTTGGAGCATGCTGTGTGCTCCAGCCTGGAAGAGACCATGGGCTCTGAACACTGCTGAATCACTGCCTGGTCAGTTAGTGCAGAGATGGATGTGCAGGAGTGGGGATGCTCAGCGTGGCAAAGGGGTTTGATAGCTCCAGACTCTTCCTCATGGGGCACATGGACCCTGTTTAGTTGGACAGGCCTGGAACTGCTGTGCCACCATGAGCAGAATGCTTCTCCTGCAGTCTGCATCCCTCCTCATCCATCTTCATGGGCTTGCAGAAAACAGAGTTGATGCAGAGCCTTGGGTTGGTGTCAGTGCATAGGAACCGCAGCTGTTCATGGGTCTACCTCCAAATGTGCTCAACTGAGCCTCTGCAATGTGATGCTCCACTGCACTCCTCACAGTCACCTGGCAGAGCGCTGCTTCCAGGCCTTGCAGAGCCTTCAGATTCATGTAAAATGTGAGAAGCAGCATTTCTCTTCTTGCCACTTTCCTTCCACAGGGATCAGCAGGTTCCACAGCATCAGGATACGCTTGCTCATGGACACTGCTCCCCGCAGTGACAATGCCACTGCATCCAAGAGTGATGGAGAGTCAGAAGATGAGGCAGTCGCCTTCCTGCCCAACCCAGAGCAGGCACTAAGGTGTCAGCAGCAGACAAGGAGGTCCAATCCATAATGGTCCAGCCTCCTCAGCTCGCTCAGCTACAGCTGATTCAAATACCCCCATGTTTCTCAGTGCAATGCAAGTAGCTTGGTTTTGGACAAGGTTGACTCGAGCATCTCATTGCAAAGACCCTCTCTGCTATTACTTGTACCTTTGCCAAATTTTACCCATTTAACCTTGAAACAGGTTTGTACCAGGATAAGCAGGAAAATTCCCATCAAAACATTCCTGTCATCTTTAAAGGCAAATCTTGGGAATGCTGTTTCCATGAAGGGCTCTGGAGGCAATTCATTCTGATTCCAGAGGCTGCTTCCCATTGTGCACAGCAAACTGGGCCCCGAGCCACAAGCTGAACACCAAGCCACAACCAAAGGTATCAAGAAGCTGTGCTTCAGGAGTGCTGCCCACATGGGCTGGGAAAAGTAGTGATTGTCTCATTAAGGATTGGACCATAAAGCCCATGGGCATGCAGGAAAATGACACAGGCAGGATGTGCCTCCATCCAGCAGCATTCCCTGCAGCCTCCCACTGGTTTTCTGCAGAGATCAGAGGGAAATATGGGTTTACAGAACTACAATTACTTCACCAAGGAAACCTGTCTGCAGGAGGAAAATGACACCTTACAGCTGAGGAAAGACTTGAATCCCACTCCTTGGGCAGTTTATGCCAGTCCTTTCCACATAGATGCAGGTGATGCAGAGCGGTAGATGCCAGAGCTCTTTGGACCACAGTTCTCAACATGCTTTTTCTACCACAACGTAGAGAAATGGGAGGTTTTGCCCCGTGTTTGGGGGCAGGCTGAGGAGAGAAAGCTCCATCACATATCTATATCATATATTCTATATCCCAGCTACGTGCTCTGCTTTATGGCTTGATATCCATATTAGCAGAGGAGTAGGAAGGATCAGCTGAACACCCGGTTTCTAACAGGGATGAGAAATCTCTTTATAAACACAGCCTTTTATTACAAAGCTCATCTGAGGGGTGGGAGATGCCAACAGCATTCCTGCAGAAGAGATCTGACTGAAGGGCTATCAAGATCCATCTGGAATTCACAGGATGAAGAGCTTGCTGAGCATCCAGCAAGTGCCCCAGTGGCTTTGAGTGGGTATGGCAGAAAGGACCCAGCACAGCCAGTGCTGTCCCTACCTTTATCCTATCCCAGAGAACTGAAATCCAAGGAATTAGTAAGAATTCATGGCACCCTGGGACAGCCTTGCAGCTCAGGGGATGCATGGGGAGAGTCAGGCAAAGGGAACTCAAGGAGCTACATCTCAATCCATGGGTTTGGGATCTTTCCGTTCCTCTTCCTTTGAAGAAGAGCTGGATTTGGGCTCAGTTTCACAACAGACGTGGACCTCAGGCACTGCCTGTTGTATGCAAGAGAGATTTTTGACCTATCTTCAGCTGCAATGCAAAGGCTGAGATTAAAACCTGAGTTACCCCAGAGAGCATTGACTTCCCATGAGCTATTTGTGGTCCCTTTCTTGCCAGCATGATGTATGCCTTTGTGTGCCTGGGCTCCGGGGCAGTTTCCACCTGAAGGTATGAAATCCATAAAGCCCTCCCGATTACTTCACTAGGAGCAGCATTCCGGAGCTGGAGTGACTGGAGTTAAGAGAGGAGTGAGCAAAGGGACCACATTACTGCTGCCTGCTTCCTGCTATGGCTTTTGCATGCACCCGGGGGGCTCAGACACATCCTGTGTGGCTGTTTCCTTTCTCCTAAGCCTCCAAATTAGACTGAATATTTTAAGGGG
>NDXB01006516.1:80293-94734 GCA_002631895.1 Agapornis roseicollis | reverse complement strand
TTAGGTAGGTGGGGAGGGGGGCGGGGGGGGAAATCATTATGAAGAGGAAACCGAAAAGCTGAGACAAAGCCACTCTTCAGTCTCCTCAGGAGGGGGGTTGGAGATGCTTCACAAGCAAGAATAATGGGGTATTCTGCAATATTCCCACCATCTGGAAAACTGAGTGGATTAAAATGCAGTTTATGCTCAGCCACTCATGAGCATCCATCTGTATGTTACAAGACTGTGCTTTGGATCGTGTATTCTGTTTATACATGGCAGGGGATGTCTGTCACTGGAAAAACTACGGCTGGAGGGAACAGTAGGGATCATTGTGGATCTGCTTTGCCTTCAGGCAAAACCGACTGCCAGAACCAGACCTCACCAAGATTCATGCAACTCTTCACTTCAAACCAACCCAGTCCTGGCGATGGGCTCGCAAAGGGAACAGTCCTGCAGTGAGCACTGTGGAAGAACAGGAGACTCGCTGCCTTTTCCATGGATGTTGCACATCCAGGATCTTCTGCGGCTCCCATCCTTGCTTTTGTTCACATGTTTGGAGCTCTGTGGTCAGTGATGGGGCTTTGTTTTCTTGTACTGGCCAATGAAGAGCCCGAACTCGGGCACTAGATGCCAGTTTAAAGTTTGCTGTTATCTCTACATGGACACAACCCCTTCCAAGGCTCTCATGGGATATGGGACTTGGGAACAACCATGCAAGGCTTCAGGAGCACAACTGGCTTTCTGCTCAGTGTTTGCATTGAAGAACATCACCCTAGGAGTTTGTTGCTTAACCTAGCACCATTAAGAGGAGGAGAACACGCAGACATAGCCAGAGCCCTTTGAACCAGACAAACCAGAGGAACCACAGGCAATCTCCACACAGATCTACGCTAAAAACCCCTTTTTCCAAAGGAAAAGATTTCCTTCCATGAGAGGTAGCAACCGGCATCCACAGGGAAGACCTCAGCACTTGGACGGGAAGAAAACCCAATTCCACCTCATCCTTGGAACACAGGAGGAGCGTCCCCACCTTCACCTGAGACAAGCATTGTCCCTTTTCACAACCCTTTTCTTCCTGCTTGAAGGAGGGTGCGATCAGAGACACGGCACCAAAATGTCTCCTTTTCCTGTAAAACCATTGCAAACAGAACGTGGGCTCTTTCCCCACGTTCATTTCTTCTGTACTGCAGCTTTTCCCTCCCACACTGATGGAATGGAGTTCATGTTACCAAAGGCTGCTGGGCTTGTACAATACATCCTCGAGTTCTTCATCCCTGAAGATGTCAAGTAGAGAGAGGAAATGATGCTAAGATTCTCTGAGTACCCAGCTATTAAGGTATTTACCTCTGAAGTGGAGTATTTCCTGAATGAAGTGTGAAGTTGGTTAGACTGCTTCTATTACAAAGCAGCCTCTTACTGGAGCCCTGAACTGTTGCACATGAGGCTTGTTGAGTGCAGGGCAGCAGAAGCTGTTGCTTAGCCTTCAGGAATGCAGTTTGTTACTGTTTCAAAGGAAAATTATCTCCTTTTAGGGTTATAGCAAAATAAAGGAAAATCCCAACCCTGAATAAATCTGCAATCAGATTGATCTGTGGGCTTTGAATCCCTTCTTTTCATCGACACAGATGTCTGCACGTTCTCCAGTGCTTGCCACAGCAGACAAGTCCATAGTCCACATGTCTATGACAGAATAGATCATTCCTCTGTATACACTCAGCCTAAAGTCAGTGCCTGCACATTACCCAGCAGTGATCCAAAGCAACTGCTCCATGTCAGTAAGAGACATGGATCCTAGACCACATCTTCTCCTCTACAGGCTGAGTGTGGTGCGATCTCCCACTCCAGCTGGTTCCTACCAGTAGACATCTCACGGCAAAGTACTAAGGGAAATGACTGTACATACCACATTATCCTTGCTTTCTTTCCAGCTTAAACTACCTGGGTGAAAGGGTCTAGGGTGAGGAGACCCTGACCATGGCAAGGCAGCTGGAACTGGATGAGCTTTAAGAGCCCTTCCAACCCAAACCATTCCATGATTCACAAAAGCTCTCTGCCCACTGAGATGCAGGCAGGAATCCAAGGAATTTCCAGAGTACCCAGCCATGTTCCCAGCCATGCATGGATGATGTGGTGATGCTCCCATAGCATAACTGTTCTTCCTCCATACAAAGCCAGTGGCTTTCAAGCTCCGCTTGGAATTAATCTTTCTTGGGGAAAAACGTTTAGGAACGAGACTCAGAGCTATAGATGGAGCTGTAGATGATCTGTGGTCCTTCAAGCCTGCCACTTGAGTCTGCTGCTACTAGAGACTCCCAAGGATGCTTGTAACCATGTCAAATACCACGGCTGCTTTAGATGGAGAAACTGAACAAAAGCCAACAGTGGTCCTGTCTCCAGTGAGTTGGAGACTTCATCGTGACAGGCCTGGCGATGGAGCAGGACTGAGTTTGCTCCTTGGAAGGGTTAAGTCCTTCGCTGCCCAACATGGGTCAGTCACAACCACCTCACCTGGCTGCCAACCCCACAACTGCCCAGCCAGGAGCCTCTTGGAGAAGTGTAACTTTTAACATCTCTTAGCAAAGCAAGCGCGCTGTTTGTCTTGGCAGGGAAGAGCTGTGTATACACAGCTGGAGAGCTTGTTTTGTCTCTTTGTACAAGTCTGGACTAACCCAAATCTCCAAAGGCTTTGTAAAAATGCTCTCTTTATGTAAAGCTTTTTATACATTACAAGATGTCTCCAAAGTCTGGCCCTGCTCAGACCCCTTCTTTCCCTGCCTCTTCCACTCTCTCTGCTAACCCCTCCATTACCAGGCAGCCAAAGTCGGGACAGTTGGGATTTTTCAGTCTCCCTCCTGGCACTGCTGGATCCAGAAGTTTCCTTCAGAAATTCCCAGCTTTCTTTCCAAACCCAGCCAATGTCTGTGTGGATTTACAAACCTCAGTGCTTCAGATCCCTGGGAGCAAGGCACAAAGAAAGCAGCTCTGCAGACAGTGCTGGAGCGTGGGTTCAGGGGATGGAACCTTGCAAGGCAGAGCCTTGGAAAGAGAAAGGCTGTTATTGTAACACCCTTCCATAGCTAAAGCAGTGCCTATCTGCACGTGCATGAGTGTGTGTGCTAGAAAAAGGCAAGGAGGGAGCTTAACGAATATAGACCTGCAGCGCTCAACCAATACCTGTGCTTGCAGGAGAGCCCAAAGAAGGAGCCTGGAACAACGAAAGGTTACCTCAGTAAACATGTGTGGAGGCTTTTAAAGAGCTTTCCCTTCTCCGCAGCCAATAAATGTGAGGCTCAAACCACAGCAGAGGCCTTTTATGGGGCACCTGCACCATTAGGTTCAGTAGACACTTCTACAACCCAAGGAACATTGCACAGCTCCGCTGAGCCCTGCCTATTTCTGCTGGCTGCGATTCAAGCAGGGCTGACTGATGCTTGGGCTACCAGAAACCAACTGTTATTCCTATCTCACCCTCTAAATCATGTTGCCAAGAATCCCCAGCTTGGAAAAAGCAACATTAAAGGCAGGAGCAGCCCAATCCTTGGATGCGAAGTGAAACAGAATTCACCCAATCTCGGGAAAGCAGGAGGCTAGAAAAAACAGAGCATTTCCAGGGTGCTTTGATCTTAATTCTGGGAGTCTGCACCTTGGCTTCGTGTTTCAGTTTCATTTCTGCTCTGTGCCACTCTGCCCCTTGCCAAAAATCATATCACAGCAGCGCTGGGACGTGTCCATCTAAGCCAACAGGAAAGGGAGAAACTGCACATCTCAGCCAAACCCTCAGTCATACCCACACCGCCCAAGTGTAAACCTGATCTACCCAAGCACACACTGGCTGGAGGAGCTACAGCAAAGCCACATGTCACTAGGAGCCATATTCTTAGCTGGTAAAAACTGTGTTTCTCAGTGGAGCTGTTTCATAGTGGAGGAGCAGCTGGCATCGAACCGCATGAGGTTTATAATAAACCAGAGTTGGCTTAGGGCTCCCTTCAAAACGGTTTTACTAAAATAAGATTCTGTCATGGAAAAAACTTCACTTCTGGTCATAATTTTCAATATTTTTTAAGTAAATATAGCCCTAAACCATAAAAACCAGTCTGTAAAGTGCAGAATGAAACGCAGCCCTGAGGAGAAGGACTTGGGGGGGCTGGTCAATGGGAAGATCCCCATGACCCGGCTTCAATGTGCACTTGAGCCCAGAACCCCTCTGCGTGCTGGGTNGGAGGCTAGAAAAAACAGAGCATTTCCAGGGTGCTTTGATCTTAATTCTGGGAGTCTGCACCTTGGCTTCGTGTTTCAGTTTCATTTCTGCTCTGTGCCACTCTGCCCCTTGCCAAAAATCATATCACAGCAGCGCCGGGACGTGTCCATCTAAGCCAACAGGAAAGGGAGAAACTGCACATCTCAGCCAAACCCTCAGTCATACCCACACCGCCCAAGTGTAAACCTGATCTACCCAAGCACACACTGGCTGGAGGAGCTACAGCAAAGCCACATGTCACTAGGAGCCATATTCTTAGCTGGTAAAAACTGTGTTTCTCAGTGGAGCTGTTTCATAGTGGAGGAGCAGCTGGCATCGAACCGCATGAGGTTTATAATAAACCAGAGTTGGCTTAGGGCTCCCTTCAAAACGGTTTTACTAAAATAAGATTCTGTCATGGAAAAAACTTCACTTCTGGTCATAATTTTCAATATTTTTTAAGTAAATATAGCCCTAAACCATAAAAACCAGTCTGTAAAGTGCAGAATGAAACGCAGCCCTGAGGAGAAGGACTTGGGGGGGCTGGTCAATGGGAAGATCCCCATGACCCGGCTTCAATGTGCACTTGAGCCCAGAACCCCTCTGCGTGCTGGGTTGCATCCCCACAGCAGGAGCAGCAGGTCAAGGGGGGGGATCCTGCCCCTCTGCTGCGCCCTGGGGAGAGCCCCCCCTGCAGTCCTGATCCAGCTCTGGGGCAACAGCACAAAAGGCACGAGGAGCTGGTTCTTTCCCCTTCTCTCTTAGTTTTTAGGAAGGGACTGATGGTGCCACCTTCCCTTCATGAGGATGCTGCGGGAAGAGGCTTCCTGACATTTCTAAGCCACTCCCAGGTTATCAAGATAGGAAAGAGGGAAATGCCCAAGAGAAAAATACCCTTTTTGTACGCAGCATGGGGGTTTATTGATGCTTAGAAATAGCTACAAGGGCCACATGTGGAGAGGAGGATCCAGAGACACATAACCAGGGATCTCAGGGGACGCTTTGGGCATGAGGTTGTCATTAGAGACTGCGCAAGCAGGCAAAGGAATTGAGCAGAAATTCACATCAAATTGAGTATCTTTAATACTTCAAGCTCCAGCCCCCCCTGTCAGTGATAGCATGAAAACGTGTTCCTTACCTCTCTCACACTGGGGACCGGTGAATCCATAGACACAAGCACAACGGTTCGGCCCAATGCATCGACCTCCATTCTGACAGCCGTTTTCACAGACAGCTGTTTTGAAATGGAAAGAGAAATCAGGGATTCTTGGTCTTAGTGAGACCCCCGTGTGAGACGTGGTGCTGGCAGCACTTGGAATATCGCCTGCTTTCCGCTGCTCAGCCATCAAGAGGCTCCTCCATGCAGGGAGCATAGAGAGAGAAGTCTGATCCTTTTCTTCCCTGCATACTTACTTCCTGTTCCTGAATGAACCCATTTACAAAAGGCTATAAAGTCTCATTTCACCTGGGAGGATTTCCTGCGCACTGGAATCTCAGTTCATTCAGGTCAGCATTGGGATTTAGATGTCAAGGTCAAGAGGAACCGATACAAATGAGAAACTGCACAAAGGCAAATGTTCCACGTGTGACAGCAGTGAACTGTGAGGAGAGGGGACTTGTCAATCCCACAGACCCAAAGCAAAGAGGAACGAGCCTGATCTGCACACGAAGTATTCACTGACTTAGACCTGCTGAGAGCCTGCAGTTAACTGAAGGCAAAGGAGGAGGTTGCTGATTAGGTCCTGGGCTGGGGTTAGGCTCATTGAGCAGGATGTAGGAACACTCCTGCACGTGCCAGGAGCAGCTGATGGCTGTGACAGATGCCATTGACCTATTACAACCTCAGAAGCTGTCATGTCTAATGAGAGGAGGAGCATTATGACACCTCCTGAACTTCCTACAGAGAGCTCCACTCCCTGAGCTCCTCAGTTGCCCAACACCACCATTAGCAGTTGCCCAACACCACCATTAGCACATTGTAGAAGAGCAGAATAGACCCTCATGAAAGTTGAGGTCCACAGCACCTCAAGTGCGGCCCTCCCTGCTCCAGGGTCAAGCTCGGAGCTGCAGAGGCCAGGTACTGCTGCATTTCCAAGCCTACACTCATCTTATAGCTGAGGAAGACAAAATCTACTCTCTGGGATGCTGCCAGTGGGACTCTCCATTGTTCCCCACCCTGCCAGTGATGCCTTGCCAATATCTGAACCATTATGAAAACTCTACTGAGGATATTATAGGTGGAGCTGATAGCAGCACATAATTATGGTTGCCTAGCACGTTCCATTCTAAGCCCAGGGTTGCTGTTACTTATAATTTTCCCAAGCTCGAGCTGTTCGGAATGAGATTTTCCATATGGTGTGTCTGCTTGGAGTAGAACTGTTTGGAAAGCTGCAGCAAAAAAGGAATCAGTCATCGCTGAGGAGAAGTTTAGGGGGAAATATGGTGTTTTGCCCAGCTTTTACTTACAGACCTTACTGGGAATCTTAGCACTTCTCACAGGGAAGCAAGGATTTGAAATCTCCCTGGAAGACTCCATTTGCCCGGAGGTTCTTTCAGAGCTATTGTGCACACTTGCTCACTAGGCACTTACTAAAGATGGCACCCAAGTTGGCTGGTTGCTCCTTCCACAATGTGCATGAGCAGTGATTTAAAACCTTTCATGGGGAACTAGGGGGGGGGAATTCAATTTCTCCCTATGAAAGGCAGAAGTGATTTGACAAAACAGAAAACCAAGTCATAAACCACTGCAAAATGTCTTCCAATGACTCTATGGAGGTTCCTCTATAGAAAACCAGTGTTGGCAAATAACAACTAGAAATTCAACTTCTCAAATGTAACCAGGAGCAATTTATAATCAAAAAGTACTGGTTGGTTTGTGGTTTTGTTGTTCTTCTAATTGAAAGCATTGAGAATATGCTATTTATCTAGAACTATTTACAGAGAAATCATATCTAATATACATATATATTTGTTACATTTGTTCACATATATATCTATGTTATATATTTACTCGCAGGTACTTACGTTGGCCACAGTACGTTCCAGTGTAGCCCTTCTGGCAGAGGCAGGACTCCTCATTGCAGCTCCCACCATTCATGCACCTCACGTTGCAGGTTTGGACTATGGGGAAGAGCAGGGAAATATCACACAACGATGCAATAACTTGTGATGGGAGGTGAACACGTCACACCTAGGGACGTTCAAAGCTTTCTGGTCTCAGTGCAGAACCTAAGGGGGATGGTAAGTGGCCAGTTCCTTCAAGTTAAGCAGTTACCATGGTAGGATATGAGCCCATGCTGTGGTTAAAGGCTTGCACTTTTACTGAGGTACAATTACAAAAGTAAACAGAGAGCCTGTTCTTCATTCCCTAGGTGTAAGATGTTTGATTCTTCCTATACCTGATGGCGTCCACACAGGGAAAACCCATGAGCTCTATGGGCAGTGGGAAACTAGGAGCAATTCAGGGATGTACTTCAAGTTCACCCCATACAGGATAAGGTATCACTGTCCTCTTAAAGCAAACAGCTTTTCGAGTCACACAAACAGAGCTCATTCCACAGAAACCCAGCATTTTGCTTTGCTAAGGAATCTACCCCAGTTAAACACCTGCAGCTTTGCCCTTTCTACCGGACACCGGCGCTCGTGTAACTGAGTGAGGGCATAGCTCCTGGTACCTCCCTTTCTTTCATAACTCTGCCATTCTAAACAAGCCTTTCTCTCAGGACACTACACTCTTCCAGGGTTTCCATACCCTTGTTATTATCCCTTTGGATCCTTGCCCCATTTTAGAAACACACTTTCCACATTCCGGACTGTCTAATCTTTAAAATGCCTTTGTATTAAAAGACCTACGAGATGTTTGGGGAAATAGGATTTCTTTGGTGGATGAAAAGCATCAGCTTTTAAGCTTTTTTTATGTGACCTATTATTATTGCTATGGTGCAATTCATTTAATACAAGGAGCTTTGAAGAGATCTGCAAAGAAAAGCCCGTATCTATTCTTCTTGCTGTGTTAAGAGTTCAGCTTTCACACCAGATTATGGCACACTCAAATGTGACTAATGCACTGTAGGAAAACAATAGCAATAAATAAATTGGGAAGTTTTATACTGATGTAGATGCAAAGCCAGTATTGGCTTAACTCTTTCATCACTATTCAATGCTTAAGGAATGTGGTATTTGAGTAGAAGAGCCCAAAAACGGGGCTGAACTGCTAACACTGAGTTACAAATACAGGTCAAAGAGCTTTCCATCCTCCCTGAACAGCCTGGAAGAACGCATTCATCCTTTGTAAGATGTGATAACTCAAACTGCAAGTGCCTGAGGTTACAGCAAGTTATGTGAAAAGTGGTTTTCAGCATCAACCACCTCATGTCTGCCAGGGATGGAAGGGGCCCTCATTTTGGCAGCTTGAAGGAGAGCACATACGTGAGCGGATGGTCAGCTATGGCTCGTGTCTTCTCTGCTCCAAGCAGGGAAGAGTTGGGGCCAGTGCAAGTGAAGCATCTGTCCAAAAGGCAGTAGGACAAGTGTGCTATAGGGATAATATATGGTTGATGCCTTGTTCATAGGAAGCCTGAAAGGAAGGAGGAGTGGAATGGGAAGTCTCAGAGCTTTGTGTTGAGGATGCTAGGCACATGTGCTGTACATTTAATCCATGCATTGCTTGTGTGGTTTGAATTAGTCATGATGTCTACTACTCTTCCTATTGCTCTATGGCCAGAGATCAGGCCAAATTTAGATGAAAGCTTAATGATTAAGGAAACTAAGCTGGAGGCTTCAAAAGCATTGCCCGGATCCTCAGACATGAGACCAGTCTCGCTGGGAAAAGCACTTCCCAGCACACGCTTCCCCTGCACTGCTCCCTACAATTAATCAGCCCTAGGAAAACAATTACATAGAGCAGAGCTGAGAGGGCTGCCCAGAGATGAAGGTAGCTCAGAACTGTCTGTCAGAGCTGTCCGTCCGTCAGGAACCAGCATCCTGAGCCTCATATCCAAAGCACTCAGCAAGGGGAAAGGCCCAGTGAAGTTGAGACCTCAGGGTCTGACATAAGAAGAACCCTGATGCTCACCCAGAAACTTTCCCACTAAGTGGCAAAGACTCCTCCTGGACCTGCACGAAGCAGGTCCTTTTCCTCTGCCATGACCCCCAAAGCCCTGAGGTCCCATCACCACCTGACTTACCCTCCAGGCTGGCACTGCTAGAACCCCCTGCAGAAGAGCATCTTCCAACTGGGAACTGAAAGGCCTGTTTGCTTTGTCAGGGTTTGCCAGGGTAGCAAAGACCAAAGTGCTAGGAATAAAGGGAATGACGGCTCACCCTGGTTAACTTGCCCCAGGATTGGATTGGATCAGTTCTACAGTTGATTTTACAGGACCAGTGGCTGCCACCATCAGCACCAGTTTCCAGACAGGTTTTCTCTCTGCTGACCGACTACAGCCATCTGAACAGTCACTGCAAATGACTCCTGAAATATCCTTACTCCCCAAAGCAGGAAACCAAGCCTTTTGTTACGACAGAGAGAGGCAGAGTGGCTTTTATTGCCTCTGGAATGCACGATTTGTCTGCTTTACCTCCCTGAAGCATCCATGATAAACACAGATCCAAACACCCCCACAATGAATGCCAGATTTGCCGAAGCCCCTGCAGAGGAGCCTACCCCCACCTCGAGCGCATGCTGCAATCCAGCCCAGGCTCAGGGGAATGCCAGGGCTGTGCCCAAATGTGCATGCTGCTTACAGCATTCCTTGCATTCCTTCCTGATTGCTAACATATGGACCCTCACTCCAAAAACTCCTGTGTCCTCAGCAAAGCCATGGGGAAGGTCTGCAGGAGCAGCACACGCGCAGGGGTTCTGGTGCTGAGTGCTTGCTGGGGACATGAGCAGGGCTGGAGCACAACGTGGCACTTTGGAAGCAGCTTCCAGGGATTTCCTTCTTTCAGTCACACCCTGAACGTGGGGCTGGGGGGGCTCTGGCCTTCAGTCAGATGCCTGCGAGTCACTTCAGTAACAATAGCTTGCCCACAGAGGGGCAATAATGGGAAACAAATCTGGGGGCTGTCTCTAGAAGCAGCCATCTGAGACCTCAGAAGACTCTAAAATCCTTCAAATTCCTCCCTTTGACATAGGGCACAGGCAAAATCCACCCTTAAACCGATTCTGTTCCACTGCTCTGTTTCGTTGCTGGCAGGACTTCACCCTGTGGTTGGTGTTGTTTGAGCAGTGGCATCACGTATGGGTAAAGTGCTTCTCCAGTCAAGTGCAAGTGGTCACTCAGGATTTGATCACTCCCATTTGGGGATCTGGATGGACACCCTCATCCATACATTGCTGTCACTTTAGGAACAGCTGAAGCCCTTTTGGGCTGCCTGTAGCCTGCATTGATGCAGGTGGGTCTCTGCTGGCTCATAGGAGCATGGATGGAAGGGCTTGCACATCAGGCTGGCTATGGCTTTGTCTCTCTAAGCCTAAATCCCCCAGGGAAGCTGATGCCCCCCCGGCTCTGGTTACCCTCCCCAGCACTGCACCACCCTCCAAGAAAATCATCTTCATGCCTCAAGATCCCAAGCTTGAACATCTCGAGCAGCAACTTGTGGCCATCACCCTAACCCTAACCTTACATGACTATTGACTCCTATCCAGCCTGGCCTCTACATAATTCCCAGGTCCTTTCAGCAATACAATGGAAAAAGGGGCCCAAAGGAGCAATAATTCCCTTCCAGAAAGTACACAAGATCATTAGCCATCAGGATTTAGCCTCGAGCAGGAGCGTTTCCTCTGCAGAACCATGTGCTGCAGGGTAACGGAGGGGTTGCAAGCAGGCTCTGCTATCAAATGGGCAGGGATTACCAGAGGAATATGGGAATTGCTTTCTGGATATGTGCCTGTTGCTCTGAGTTACTCAGAGACCTAAGCCAGTCCTCTTCCCAGGTCCACGCTGGGAGAAGAAAGCAGAAAAAGGGGCAATGCAGTTTCTGCATTCCCAACTCTGCCAGTGGGGAACCTCATTGAGTCACAGCAGTTGGTTAAAACCCTGGGCAGCTCTCCCCGACATCCAAATCCCAGCCCAGGAAAAGCCGCATCATTTTTCCATTGGGAAAAAGAGAGTATTTATTCGGTTCCCAAAAGCAGTGACAGATTCCATCCCACTGCAAAGAACAGCCAGGGATGGATGCATGGACTCTATGGCAGCAGCATCGCTCTTTGCCGCCGAGATGCGGTTTCTGAGCTGCATCCTGCAGGATCCCTCATGCAGGAACTGCAAGCAGTTTACTCCAGGTACCGGGGCAGTGAGGACCCTCAGCAAAAGGCCACAAGAAATAAGACTTTCTGACCCAGTGCAGATTAGAACCTGGCTGCCAAAACACGAACCCTGTCAGGGATGCACAGACATTTCCTTTCATTGGGATAGGGAAATTAAGAGAGCCCAGAACGGCTCCAGAGGGAGGAGCAGCACCAGCAATGTTCTTACCTCCAGCTGAGCCGCAGTTGGGAGAAAGCTGTCCATTGGAGCACGTACACATGTTTGGCCGTGAACAAAACCCATCACCACAAGAATTCCTGCAAATTGCTGGAGGAAGAGAAGGACACAGCGATGAGCACAGAGCGCTGGGGTGTGAACTCGCTCACAGGCATGGCTGCGGCTGCTAAAGGGCTGGGAATTCATCTCTTGTAAGAATAAGAACCCGGGCAGGAAGCTGGGGCACCTCTCGAGGACTTCAAGGCAGAGCAGCAGTGGGAAGGATCTACTTGTTAATAGGAAGTTCCTGCAGACATCTTCCTTTTCCCATAGCCAGTGGTTGGTCCTGCTGCCACACTGCTTTTAGAGCCAGCAGAGGACAGGGAAGCATATTCCACTGTTATATTTGTTAT
Source organism: Agapornis roseicollis (assembly GCA_002631895.1). Lineage (NCBI taxonomy): Eukaryota > Metazoa > Chordata > Aves > Psittaciformes > Psittacidae > Agapornis > Agapornis roseicollis. The sequence goes on along the minus strand of NDXB01006516.1, from coordinate 82,639 downwards.
TATAATATATGTTATAACAAATTAATTGGGTTTGCCTGCTAACAAAGCTGCTCAGCAGAGACAAGTGGTGTTCATGCTAAGCCAGGTTGTTCTCCTTACACTGTGTGTGTTTCCACAATGCATGTTGCACTCTGTGGTCTGGTATTGAGGGAACTGTTACTGGGATGCATCTCCTGTGGAATGAGGGGCTGAGCCTGCATCAGCCAGAGATGCATCAGCAGGACGCCTTCATATCAATCCCCATCCCTTCTTGCCTGGGACCCCTGCTAATCTCTTCCCCTTCCTGTGCCATGGGAGCCAAGAACATAGCTGGCAGTATTGTTCCACCTGTGTAAGCACAGCTTTGATGAGAGCCCCATGAACGTATCTCATCTCTGTGTGCTTTATAAATACATTTACAAGGCAGAGTCCCCCGAGGACCTGCAGCCCAGATGGCACGGTTTAGTTATGAGAAAAGTCAGCAGCCAGCCCTCAGTGTCGCTAACCCTACATGCCACAGAGCAGCTCTTTGGCTGGGAGTTCCTTAACCCTTCGCTGCAGCCAGCATCCAACTCTTGCCCTGTATCCTTGTCAGGGCATCCCGTGTCCCACGGATGCTGAGGAGGATTATGGGAGTTTCTCTTAGGAGAGGGCGCAGAACTTCAATTCTCACCATCACCTGGGGTGAAGTTGGATGCATTTAATGCATCTCGTATCCTGAGATATGAGGCCTCTTCATTGCCTTTCTGTTTTGAGTGCATAAAATGGGGCTGGCTAATCACTGTATGCAAGGATACATCAACCATCCCATGTTGGGCCATGTTGGATGGAGCTTTGAGCAACGTGGACTAGTGGAAGACATCCCTGCCCATGAGACATCACGGTTGGAACTGATTGAGTTTTAAGGTCCCTTCCAAACCAAACCATTCTATGATCACTCCTAACACAACAGACATCATTTCCATTGAGAGGAGAGTATTTGCAGCCCTGGGCTTAGTTTTGTACATCTTGTCCCAGACTGCTCCCTATTAAGGAAGCACAAGGTGTTTCTCTCCCGGAGTGACTGAGTTTTTGACTTTGAAGATGGAATTGCTTCTGAAATATGGGACCTGTATGAGGTGGGAGATCCCATCAGAGGAGCCTGTTGTTTTCCTCCTGCCGTCAACTCCTTTTAGGAAGTTTTGGGAAAGGGCATTCAATACAATTCCAAGTGTGCTCTAATGCAGAAGGCTTCTTCAGGAAGCTAAAATACTGGGAGATACCAGCATCCCATAGTGCTATCAGCTATTTTGTATGCCCAGGTGATTATTAAGACCTCCAGGACACCATTGATTTACTGTGTTTCAGTCTGGAGCACAACCAAATGCAGGTAAAAATCACCCCTCTGGTCGCCACTGAGAATCTCATCTATTTACTCCTGAACTGACCTGCACTTCCTATCCAAAGGGCAGGCTCCTTCATCTCCCTGTCAAGCAACAAGGAACACCATGGCAGTGGGGCAGCAGATAAAAGGCCAGGCACCAAATGGCACCAGTTGTAACCACCCTGGTTTAATCAAGCCTCTCCCCCAGCACCCGTGCTCCTGTCCCAGTGGGTTATGAAATGTTGTGTTATCCTCTCCACTGTGAGACGTGCATCCCTTCCCACATGGAATTTAGCTCCCTTGGTGCCCTTAACAGGAAGGCAGATACTCACGGACGATGCACTGGTTCCCTCCAGGCAGCGTTTTCCAGCCGGGGCAGCAGTAGGAATGGAACCTCGAGCCACAGACATTGGGTCTGAAAATGAAAAACAAGCCTTGGTTTCCTCTGTTTCCCTGCAGTGCATTGGATGAATCCAGCATGGAGCATCACTGCGGGAGAGCGGTGGAACAGCTTCTGGTGGGATATTTCTCTGCCAAACCCCATTCCCTCACTGGGAGCTTGAACAAGAGACTTTCATTCCCACCAAAGGAACCACCATACATTATGGCAGGAACTGGCTTCTGAGCTCCCTGTGCAGAATGCTCTGGGGCTCTGAGCTTACAGTGACTCTCTCAGAGCTATAGGGAGGGTGAGGAACTCAAGGAAAGCCAGGTCTCCCCTGACACGAGACCATAGCCACAATGTTAAATACCATCAGTCTAAAACCAGTCCATATTCAGTCTGTCAATGACCTGAGCAAGCTGCTCCAGTGGAAAGTGTCCCTGCCTGTGGCAGGGGGTTGGAACTGGATGAGCTTTAAGGTCCCTTCCAACCCAGCCCATTCCATGAGTCTATAATCAGCTGGAGACCTGCATGTCTCTGTTGCGGGAGCTGTACCATTGGTCTGGTTTCCTGTCCTTGCCTTTGTTTCTGCCTGGAAATCTGAGTGGTGGGGGGGGGGGTT
>NDXB01006516.1:65836-80154 GCA_002631895.1 Agapornis roseicollis | reverse complement strand
CGCCCGGAAATCTGGGTGGGGGGGGGGGGGGGTTTCAAGGTTTTCTTCCGCTGAACGCCATTCCCAAGCTCCTGCTGCGAGCCAGGAGTGGGAAAGCAGAGGGTGCTGAGAGGGCTGTGCGCCCTGCACGCAACAACCAGTCCCAGCAGCATCCTGTGGGGCTCAACTACCAGATTCCAGCCTCTCCCAGCAGATTGGCTGGGAGAGGGCAGTGGATCCCAGAACACCCTCAATCCATTACCCAGGCACAGGCAAGTCTTCCACCTTCAGCATGACTGCAGCAGATGCATAGGAGATACCCAGAAGACATGCAGCCAGGATGAAGCATCCATACAATACATATGCAGAAAGCACGGCAACCAAAGCAGAGATGCAGCAGATACCCACGGGATGCACAGCACATGCAGCATGGACACAGTGGGCAGCAGTCACAGGGACGGGGCACAGCACAAGTGCAGCAGACACACTGCAGGACCTTTCCAATGTGGAAGAAGCAGAATGCTTTCCCATGGAAGCAGGAACTGGGCAGTGCCTGCATTAATGACAAAACCACTGAGCTGGACTGAGAGCAAACTCTGAGGAACCCTTTACTGAGCCATGAGCGATGTTCCCATGTCAAAGTCATCCCTGCTCTTCATGGCTGATGGAGATCCCTGAGCAGCACAGGCTGTGTGGGATGACTTGCTGTGCTGCTCTGCTTCCCAGTTCTGATGCTCCCAGAGCACACAGTGCCTTGTATAGAAACTGTGGCAACTCTTTTCCCATCTGACCTGCTTTTGCCCAGTGCTATGTGGCTTCCTTCACCAGTCTCACTAACATAGAACCAAGGGCTGTGCTACAATAACCCTGTGCTATGGTTGGAGGTGGAAAGTGACTTTACATTTTGATTCTAAAGCCACCTATATTTTCCAAGAGCCTGGGCATCTGCTGCTTTTCCTGTGCTTAGAAATTAAAAGGAGACCTTGAATGCAGAGCTGCTTCTGTTGGTATGGATTAAGGTTCCCTGCAGATAGGGGTTGCGGCTCCTGGTTGCATTAGGTTGGATATAGCACAGCTAATGCTGCCACTGGTGTTGAGGTGTAAATCTTTGGGTAGAGGTAGACACATGTCTGTGGTTGGCATGAACTGGGAAGAGAAGTTGTCTCAGCACAGAGATGCAGAGGTCCTGTAAAGCCCAAGTTTCATCCCTCAAGTTCCCCAGATGCAGGATGGATGGATGATCTTTAGATACAGGACTTCCCATGCAATGTGTGGGCAGCCCAGAGACCTCAGCCAGGCACAAACAATGCAGTTTAACTTCCACCTGAAGCTGTTTGCTTGTCCCCCCTTCGAGGAAGTGGATGTGAACAGCCACAAAAGGAAGGTACCGCCAACCTCCGTACACTGCTATATAGCCACTTTATCAGGCTTTTTTGTCAAGGTCATTGAAGGAAGATGTATCTTCATCAATCCCAGAGACTACAGCAGATGAAAGTGGAGGTTGAACGAAACTGATACTGAAGTGGGTGTTTCGAACTGCACTTCCAAGTACCACCTTTTCCTAGGAGATACGGAGCCCAGGATTTCATCAGGCTCTGTGCAGGGATGCTGGGAGAGGCCGTTACACAGTAAGCTAAAGCACCAGATCACCATTGTTCCTCCAGAACTGAACCTTTACAAGCATATGCTAAAAATTAGCTGAGTTGCAAAACAAAACATGGGCAGAATCCATTCTGAATGGGTTGAAATTAATGGTGTCACAGAAATGACCTAGAGGGAGAATGAAATCAGATTCCAAAGCAATAACTCAGTGAGGAGAACACTGTTTTGTGAGGAAAAACCATAACATTTAACCAAATTGTGTCAAAATTGCTTTTGGAAATTAATAGCAGCCATCTCAATGCTGGGAGCAACAAGCTGGAATCCCACGTTCCCATCAGCAAGAAGGTGTGGATAAAAGGCAAGTCATTTAGTTGTTAAACAGCAAACCGCAACCAGTTTGTGGTGAAGCGCTCCTTGGATATGGGAATGGCAAGGTTAGAGGAAAAAGGATTCCAATTCCATAAACTCGCCCTTAACTTGGATTATTGCTGATAATCAAAATCCACTGACATTTCAGAGCCAGCAAGAAACTTCCTACCAGGCCTAAACCGAAAACCAAGAGGGATTTTCTACTCCACTGGTTCTCAGCTTTGCATCCTTGCTAGCCAGAATAGCAAGGGGGTCTCATCCAGACACAATGCAGTCCTGGAGAGACACAGCTGTACTGCTGATGGTGCTAGTGCCCAGGTGGCTTCTATTTTGGGTGTTCGAGGCATGGGCCCCACGGTTTGGCTGGTGCAAAAATAGACCTGCAAGAGGAGGCAGATCTTCCTTTACCACCCACTGTGCCGTGGAGGAAAAGGCTGGAAGAGCTCAGCTGCTAAAGGGAACTATTTCATGAGTGTGAACATGGCTCCAAGGGTGATGCTAAGGAAGGACAGAGGGAAATGCAATGCTGGCCATAACATCTTCTTTGTCCTCTTTAAATAAGTAGGATTCTAGAGATAAGCAGGGACAAAGTAAGCACGAATTTCAACCGATGGCACCAAATGCTGCCTGCTGGCGGTGGCTCCATCCCAGAGGGGAGATGCCAAGAAAAGAAACCCACTGGAGCAGAGCAAAGCTGTGGCCATGTGATGTGAAAAGGCACAGCTATTAGCAAGAGAAGCCTTTCTCCCACAGCCACAATGGGGTTGGAGGCATGAGCAAGGACTGGGAGGCAATCCACACCACAGGGCTGCCTCAGGCTCAGGGTGCCAGCCAGCCTGTGGGGCCAGAACACAAGCAGCATCTGGCTGTTGCTGTTAGCAGCCTGGGAAAGGCAGCCTGGAGCACCGAGCTGCTGCTCACTGCCGAGCAAGCAGCCAGGGAGGACTCGGTCCTGCCAGTTATTGTCAGATGCCCAGGGTGACCCCAGAAATAGTCATTGCTCAAGGTAGGGGAGAGCAGACAGAGCCGAGTGAGGAGTCCAGGCTGAGAACGCTCTGCAGACACAGATGGAAGCCAAAAACCAAGTTGTAGAATCACAGAATCACCCAGGCTGGAAAAGCCCTTTAAGCTCATCCAGTCCAATCCTTACCATTCCCAGCAGTGCCAAGGCCATCCCTAACCCATGGCACTGAGGCCTCATCTCCACGCTGTGTGAACCTTAGCAGGGCCGGTGCCTGCAGCCCTGCCCTGGGCAGCCTCTTCCAATGCCTGAGCACCCTGTGGGACAGGAATTGTTCCTCAGCTCCATCTAAACCTGCCTTGGTGCAGCCTGAGCCCGGTTCCTCTTGTCCCATCCCTCGTTCCCTGGGAGCAGAGTCCAGCCCCTCCTGGCTCCATCCTCCTCTCAGGCACTTGGAGGGAGCCATCAGGTCCCCCCTGAGCCTTCTCTTCTCCATCTGAACCCCCCAGGCTCCTCAGCCCTTCCCCATCCCCCTTGGGCTCCAGGCCCTGCACCAGCTCCATTCCCTTCTCTGGCCCCATCCAGCACCTCAAGGTCTCTCTTGGATTGAGGAGCCCAGATTCAAGGCACAGACCCACCGGTGCCAAATCACAGAATCACAGAATCACTAGGTTGGAAGGGACCTCTAAGATCATCAAGTCAAGTCACCCTGAGCTTCCCATTCACCCACAGCTACATCCCCAACATCAGCACATGCACACAGGCTTTTGCCCGCTCCTCCAGCCGCGGGCAAAAGGATACCCAGCTAGGCCGAGCTCTTTAAACCTTCAGCAAGCTCTGTTTTGAGTAATAACTGCAGGGTCCACCCAGCAAGACACAAAGCTAATGAACCCTTGGCTGCATGTAGTGTGTTCTTTCCAGACAGCAGGCTCAGCAGCACAGGGTTTGTCTCCCCTGTCGTGAGCAATCAGTGCACCTCAGTTGTCATTGGCCATCAAAACTGGTGTTTTCATTCCTTAAATTAGAGGAAGACAGAAGGGAATGGGAATTGGCGGATTGCCAGGGCTGGGGTAACTCTCAGAGATGCTTCGATCTGCACAGGGATTGCTCCCATAGCTGGTCGTGTTCTCCTTATTAGAGAACATATCTCCTTGCCTCCTCATCCAGGGCAATGGAACACATTAATTCAGGGGGCAAAAAAACCCCCACTATAACTCATTACTTTGAGCCAGTTTCCTGCTCTTCTCACTAAGTGGAGACACTCAGCCAGTGACTGAGGATACCCTGGCCTGTGACCCTGGGCAGCCTTGCTGCATGCTCAGTGGTCCAGTAGTTGCTCTCCCAGCTCATTGCTTTGTGTCTGCCTGGCAAGGTTTGGTCTGGGTACCTGCTGCCAGTGCATGGGGACCCTTTCCCTTGTTTATCACAGACATTCAGCATTTCCCTCCCTGGTACAGCTTGGAACATCTTCCTGCTGGTGAAAACAGGTCCTCAGCGCTGCGACTCTCCCTCCTGAGCACTGCTTGCCAAGATATCCCCTGTTCAATGGGAAAAGGACTCCGAGCTAAGAGGGCCCATAGGCTCTAAGCCACAGTTTTCTGGACCAGTTTGAGTTCATTGGTAAGGGCAGAGATGCCAACACCTGACATCTCTGCTGCCTTGATGAGCACAAGTCAAAGTTACAAACAGGTACTCATTGTATTCCAACGGCTGCTTTTCTGTAAGCTAAGACTGCTAAGGAAAGCACTTGCACCAGGTCCCAGATGTACATCGGGCAAGTGACCAAGCACAAATTCCTTTCTCTTTAAGTGTTTCAAGCAAAACACTCGCTTAAAAACGACCCTCCTGCCCTGCCAAAGTACAACTGTGCAGGGCTCAAGCCCAGTGTCATATGGAAGAGCGTGCAGCAACTTCCCCCCCCAGCACATGGGATCAGTGCCGGTGGTTTCAGGATGAGAAGCACCTCACATCAACCATCCCACCACAAACCTAATGGTCAAGAGACTTCACCCATGATCCTGGTCCTCAAAATAGGTGGGACAGATTCATCAGAGGAGAAACCCACAACAGCAGCAGACCACATCCGAGACTAGATTAGGAGAAGCGTGGCCACCAGGTCCAGGGAAGTCATTCCCCCCTTTCACAACCTCCTAATGTTAGGGACCCAGGAAGCTTACTCAACCTTCTCAGTCTTTCTTCTGTCCTCTCTTTGTGTTCTCTGGGTACCCGGAGAAACAGGGAAAGCTCTCTTCTACTCTGCAAGCACATCCAGTTCGGGGTGCAGCAGTTCTGACAACTTATACTGGGTGAATGGCAACCCCTTGCCACATTTACAGTCACCACCTCCCTTGTCCCTTACCTCATTTTCAGGGGTTTTCTGTGCTCAGGCTTCAGCTTTGAAACATTTATGAGGAAATCAAACCATCCCGGCACAGATTCAGCCAGTTCCTGATGCACTTCTACTTGTTCAGGTTTAGGAACAACCATCAGCAAAACCACGGCTCTAGACTGCCCCAAGTCCTTCAGATTTGGCTACAAATTCACCAGCTGAGTGACAACGGAGCTAACACCAGGCTAGAGAGGATTCCTGGTTTGACACTGCAGAAAGGAGTGCCGGCTGCTACCCACAGAGCACCTATTTTAGGGAAGAGACAGAGAAGTTTCTTCTTAGGTTATTCCCCTGCCCTCCTCTTACCATGAGGTCCTGTGCAAACAGTCCAATAGAATTAATGCCCATAAACACAGGCACTGTACGAACACACACAGCCCATGAATACAGCCACTGGTACAGGGTGCCCAAAGAAGCGGTGAGTGCTCCATCCCTGGCAGTGCTCAAGGCCAGGTTGGACAGAGCCTTGGGTGCCATGGTTTAGTGTGAGGTGTCCCTGCCCATGGCAAGGGGTTGCAATGGGATGATCGTAAGCTCCTTTCCAACCCAAACCATTCTATGAGTCTATGATTTATCAGTTTTACGAGTCTAGGCCTGCACTACACACGTGTTCATTGCTTACTCTCCCCCAGGTCTATAATGTGTTCAAGCAGTATACAGCATGATTAGTTATTTGCTAATGAGAAAGTAGAGTAATTCCACTGGAGAAGCCAGCTGCTCCTATCCTGTTCCCTGTTTAATGCAAGGATACTAACTCAGTCCTGCAGAGGAGGTGCTTAATTCCTCCCACTTGAAACATCATCCTCTTGCTCTGCAGAGCAGCCCAGCATCTGTTTAGCTCTCAGGAATGAGTTCATGTCCCAGCAATTTCGATCAGTTTTGGTTCTAAGGTACCACCAGTAACAGCCACAACCCAGCAGCTCTTCTGCTGGGTAATACTGCGAGCCCAAAAATAGTCAGAACCGAGCAAACCCCAAAGCTGCTTGCTGAGCTATGAATCGCTTCCACAAGACTCTCTGCAGTACCTGCAATACTCAACCTGTGGCAACACGAACCTCTCCCTCTGATCTCACCAAAGCCTCAGATTTATGGTGTCTCTCACATTCCTGCTGGAGACCCTTTGCATTCCCTGGCCTCTGGAGCACCCCTACCTCCATCCCCAGGGATAAAGGTGATGGGAACTGGTGCACAGCTCCCTCCTGGTTGCATCACTGAGCACTTCTCATCTCTGCTGCCCTGAGCTCTGCTTTACCCCAGGCAAAGTAACTGGGACTCAGAAGACCTTGACATAGGACGCTCAAAGAAAGCTGAGCCCTTAGAGCATCTGAATTCAGCTGTTGATCCTCCACTGTGGCTCTCCTTAAGGAAACCAGGAAGAGATGGAAGAGTACACCACTGCCTGCTCCTCCTCCCACAGCCTAGAAGGGCTCTAGACAAGAGAGCTTGGTTTAAGTGAACAGAGGCTATCTTGGCTATTTAACAGAAAAGGAAGCCTTGATTTAAGCAGTTCTTTTAATCTTAGGTTTTCTGTTTTAGCAGTCTTATCCCAGAAAAGGGAGGATGTGAAGCTAAAGAGAGTCACCCCATAGACACCTACTTAAACACTTTCTTTAGTTAACCAGGACAGTGCATGATACCAAAGCATATGCCTTTTAACTGAGCAATTGTAGTTTCAAATAAAGTCACTCAGGTGCTTACTGGTTTCATTTCTATATTATTAGAAAATGGAGAGAAATTCAATTATGCTTTCCAGATGGCTATTACATTTCTACTTCTAATACATATTAAAATCTCTTTGTCTTGAATTGAAACAGCATTAAATGGGCCTTTTTAATGTTTGAGGATGCTTCTCCCATCTCCGTGGCCAGGGTTGAATTTCCTACCATAAATCAGGGCAGAAAGGAGATTTCCAGGAACTGGTGAAGGCCTCCCTTTGGGAAGCAGCATTACCCTCCCCCTTCAATTCTGACATCAATCAAACCTCCAAGTGCAATTCTTAAAGCTTCCAACAAAACCCATTCACTTCCCCACCAGATAACCCCTGGCCATGCCAAAGTCACCTTCATGTTTCCTGCCAAGAGCAAGAGAAACCAGCCTAGGCCAGAAGTCCAAGATCAACCCTTTCACAATATAAATCAAAGCACGAGGAAAACTTAGGAACAAGAGCCTTCAGTCAGAAGTTTCCATCTGCTGCCTTCATTTTGTTCCTTCTACTGGTTATAGTATTTCAGCTCTAGCGTTATGAATAAAGGTTTACGTGCCTGCAGTGCCTGGACCTGGTAGCAACCAAAGAGATAACTCAAGAGATGCTCAAGAGACAACTGGATCCCAGCACTGACAGCTCTAAGTGCACCTTTACTGAATGATGCCCACTCACTCTAAACTTGGCTTTAGCAAGCCTCAGAGCACTGAGACCCACATCCTGCCCAGGGCAGGAATGGGATGGGGCAAGGCAAGAAGGATCTGCTTCAGTTTAACCATGCTCTTCCTCATAGTTTCAAAGCGGAGATGCCCAAAGCTTTTCCCTTGCAGATGGAGTTTTCAGAGCATGCATGAACATGCATTTCACTGCCTTGTAAGAAACCCCAGTATTTAGAATGAAATAGAAGAGGATATTCCAGTTGGAAGGGCCCTACACTCACCACCTAATCCAACTGCAATGACATGTGGGCAACCACAAGCAGCACGGTCCATTTCAGATCATTCTCATAAGTACTGGAGTGATGCTGTTACTCTTTGGCTGCACACGGTTGCTCTTTCAGTTGTAGTCACTGATGTATCCCATAGATTTGCTTTTTTAAGCATTTAAATCACCATAGTTACTGGCTCTTTTTCACCAACAACCCACACAGTCAGTATGAGAGTGTCTGGTAGCCTAAACCATAGCATTAAGTTAAGCAATGGGACATTTTAGCTTTGACTGCCTCTTAGCAGCACCCTGGTTCTCACTCTGAACTGGATTTCATTCCCATGCAAGTTCCCTGTAAATCTGTGGCCAAGAAATCAACTTTCTCCTAAGGAATGAAAGCTGAACTTCCATGTTTGAAGGACTTCACCTTGAGACGTTGAAGAACTCAGTACCTGTCACTAGATTCACAGCAGCAGCAGCAGGGATGTAACACTGCAGGAAAGATTTGCTGACTCCCTCCTTCCAACAAAGTCAGCTAAAGCACTGCTCTTAAACTTGGCAGAGGAAAAATCAGGGCCTGAATCATGAACCATCTGACATTGCTGGTTGTGCTTTGGGCATCAGCTCTTTTTAAAGGCACATGTTTCCAATAAACCTAAAGCAAGTGTGAAGAAAGTTACAACTGCTGCTGGACACCCGTTTGTAATTCCTGCACCGAGATCCTTGTGGAACTGCAGTGTCAGGGATGCAGATGGATTAAAATACTGCTGGGAGTCATCTGCTCCTTGTGCCCATCTCAGAGTAAACTACTAAAGTGGTGAAGCTCATCTCTATGTCCAACCTCCCCTTGACATTGAATAGCATGCTCCATCCCTGGCAGTGCTCAAGGCCAGCTTGGATGGGGCTTGGAGCAAGCTGCTCTAGTGGAAGGTGTTCCTGCCCATGGCAGGGAGCTGGAACTGGGTGAGCTTTAAGGTCCTTTCCAATACAAACCATTCCATAAGCATCCCAGCATAAGCTCCAGTTGAGCTTGGTGCCATATGGCCCAGAATCGCAGCCTGTGACTCTTTCTCTCCACTGACCTACGCTCCCAAGCTCAGGGTGATGGATGAAGAGCTCATTCACCTCCAAGGAACTCCTCTTGCTGTTCTGCGGTTGAAAGGTGCCTTTGCTCTCCATTCCCCAGTGTCCCGCTGCAAACTAAGGAGGTGTCAACAATCCACAGGACAGCAGCTTAGGAACTCCTCGTATTCCCCATTCCCCACGCTTAATGCAGACACCTCTGTCTTTTTGTGCACGTCAGAGCAGCGGAAGAGGTAGAGCCAATGCCTCCCCCAGCAGCCTCTCTTCATCCATCTTCTCAATTGCAGTGGCCATCTCATAATTAATGGGCCTGACATAATGAGTTGTGTTTAAAGTCAGGCTGTAGCTGGGCCTTTCTTCTTACTTGAAAGAACAGGCAGCCATGAACTTACAGGAAATCATTCTGCCAGCAAACAGCTCAGCTGCCTGCAGACTAATCATCTTGCCTTTCCCCTTTGTTAAACACATTCTTGCTCTTGGAAACTGTTCAATAGTTCATTAAAGTAATAATCCCATTCAAATCCTGCCTCATAAATGGATTTGTCAGTGCTGGGCCTTTCAGGAGACGGTCATTTTCAATTGCCTTTACTTTAATGGGTTTAAGGATAGATTAAATCATGGCTTTGGCTGTGATTTATTGCCCCACGGTACTGTTATTTGTAAAAGCATTGTCTGAATAACAGCCTTGTTTATTTTGCATTTATTTCATCATTTTCCCTTTAGGAAAGGAGGCTGGGATGGGAACAGAGCTCCAAATAAATGCTTCCAGCAGAAATCCATACAATCTTTCCTCCTGCATTGCTGAAGTCTCATTTACCAGTAAGGCATCTACAGCTTCCTAGTGCACAGCCAGTTCACTCCAGACATTAGCAAGGAGACCCTGTGCTGGCCAGAGGTACCAGACAGCAGTTTCTCACTACAAGCCTTATGACATAAAAAGGCCCATGTGATGCAGCTGAGCTTTGCTGTAGTTTAATTCCAGTTCTACTGAGATTCCTTCCATGCAACCCTCAAGCAAGCCTCAGCACTGAAGCTATTTCAGATGAACCTTCGGATTGAGATTAATGTCTCTAACAAAGGAAACCTGCAGGTCTTTGAGAGCAAATGCCAAAGCAAACAGATGACACGATGTCAAACCCTTCGAACAAAACCGCAGATAAACGCGTTTGGAGGTTCAGGTGGGTGTTTGGAGGGGTGGTGTTAGAACAGATCATCCCACAGATCCCATCAGCCACCTGCGCGCCGACACTAAAGCAACACCAGATTGCTATAAGCAACCCTTACATTCAAAGCTGCCCCAAGAAGAAAATCACTGTCCATTCATTTCTGCTGCTGCCTCAATGCCAGTCTCTGAATGAAGCAAACCTTAAATGCTGGCTCCTCCGATTCCCCCCAGAGTGCATCAAATTCTGTTAAATTCCACAGCAAAGAATCCTGATGCCTTAAGGCAGCAAAACCCAGGTCAGGGGAGATGCTGCTCCAAAGCTGCAACTCTCCAGCATTGTTTCAAGCCAGGGCATAAGGACAAGGGACTGGTGCTGTTTGGGGAATCTGGGTCTGTGGCTCTGCAGGAGATGGGTAGCACTGGCTGCCAGACCCATCTACAGCATTGTAGCTGGTGACATCTGTAGCTGCTTTCTATGCCAAGCTGAACATTATTTAGACCATCACTCTTCAATAGATTTCTCATCCCAAGTGGTGTTTTCTGCCCGTAAAAATAGAGATTCTGGAGAGAGATTGCTGAAGGGCTGGAAATCCTGATGCAGGGATCTGAACACAAAGCCTAGGAGACTGTCAGGGCCGCCTGACACAGAGCATGGGAAGGCCCTGGGGCAGAGGCTCCAGCCACGCTGACTTGTGCCAGCTTCCACTGTGATTCCCCCTCCCTTGAATCTCTGCTCTCCTAAGGACCAAGAAACAATGGCTCTTCAGTTGCCTCACATTAGAGTCGCACAGATTCCCTCAAACAGACCCTGCGCTTACCCCAGTGGGGCTGGTGTTGCTTTTCCTACAGCAATTGCTTTCATGAGGAAAGTAGAAGAGAACATGAAGGAGGCAGCAGTGTGGTCCTCGGCTCTCTGCAGGGCACTGGGAGCCAAACACTTCAGGTCCTGCCTCGAACTTACTGTGTGGTCACTGAGAACTTACACAACCAGTAACTGGGTATTGCTTTACTTCAATGCCGCTCCATGTCTGAGGCTTTAAAGCACAGAGGGGATTTCAGGAGTGATTTCTAACTTGGGAAACTGGGCTTCGGTTTGAAAATGCCCTTGGGATTTGGTCCTTTAGAGTCACCAAGAGCCAAAGGGATTGAAGCAGTAAATCAATGTCTGAAAACAGGACTGGGTCAGCTAAGACACCGAGTGCTGTAAGACCACTGGACACCAGTGCCCTCCTTCCTGGTCCCGTAGGGAATGGAAAAAGTCATTTCCTTGCTCTGCCCTTCTTTTCTTCTCCCAGGGCTGTCTGAGACAGCATTACCCATGCACACAACTCCTTCCAATGCTTTGTAGCCCCACTATGAGCACAGTAATCAATCACACACAGCCCCAGATGGCCAGGCTGAGCAAGAACCTCTGGATCCGGTACACTGCTATCCCATCCTCCTGAAGAAATGGCCTCATCCCACTTAGCCATAAAGGTCTGGGAGGTTTTACCTGAGGGACTCCAAGGAAGAACACAAGGCAAGCACTTCCATACAGGTGATACTGGGGGACACACAGGGTGACCCTGCCCTGCGGGGGACCTCTGGGTGGCCAGGTTTCAGAGGAGCAAACCCGCAGGACCCTCCTGGTCCATGGCTCCCAATGCAGTGCAGCGGAGGCAATGGACACGCACGATTGGATTCCAGGAGCCGATGCCGCCAGCCCTGCCCCGGCAGCACAAGGGCCAGGCTCCGTGTCCCGGCTCCAGCCCAAACACAGCCCATTGGAGTGCCTGGGCTGAAGGCTCAGCGCTCCAGCCCATTCAAGAAGCATTCCCCAGCAAGAGCCGGAGGAGTCTGGCACGGGCCAGGCTCCGCGCGTGTATCACGTTCTGCTCCCATTCTGCCCACTGACACAGGAACCCTTTCCAAGAACCACAACCAGGCAGCCTTAAAATAACCCAGCACCAGTGCTGGGGCCAGGAACCATCTTGAGAGCCTGCACACACTGCTCAGCTCCAGCACGGGCCTTTTGAGTTGAGCCCCATCTCCCTCCTCGGGTGGAAACGCTCCTGGGTCCAGCTCCTGCACCCGTTTGTCTGCAGGCGAGACCACAAACCACAGCCATGCTGGGCATCAAGGGACTGAGGGTGAGACCTTCCCGTTAGCAACAACCATGAGGAAGCAGTTATCAGAGGTAATAACCTCTCAGTGTTACAGATGCTGCCTCTGAAACAGCGCTGCTGGTTTAATGTGCCGCTTGTTGCCAGTGGCAGCATCACTACAGCCCAGAGCATTGACTGGAAGCAGAGAGCCAAGGGCAACTCCAGGGTCAAAACCTTGGTTGACAGAATCCCCCCCCCCAGCAAGGGTGGAAAGCCCAGCCACAGCCATCACTGCCACAGACAGGCAGGTTGTGGGTAGCTCTTCATAGCCACAACCTCACTTGAGCCCTGAGGTGCTGTGATCCCCAAAACAAAGCAGGTGAGCTCAGCACCAAGCTCTGCTCATATGGGAGTCAGCTCGGCTGTCCCCTGTGGCATGAGCTCTCCTCCTACCACAGGCCTGCAGAGCAGACTCCTTCCTCCGCACAAGGAAAGCCAATTCTGTACACGTCTCCAGATCCTGCTTTGTAAAATAGAGAAGAACATTAAACTTACCCTCGTAAAGTGTCTTGGCCTCTTCTTCTCACTCTGTTGGCTGGCTGTCTTTCCTCGTAGCCTGCAAATCTGTCTGTCTGCAAGTCCCCTTCATATTGACCCTGGGCTTGTTCCACATACATAACTGCTGTACATCCCAGCACGAACCTGGCCAGCCACAACACCCCCATGATGGCACAGACTCCTCGAGTCCCCCGGCTGCCCCGAATGCTTGTTCCAGCGGGAGGGTCCCTGCTGCCTTGGTAGAGGATGGGTTTTGGCAGCAGCCCCCAAGTGCCAAGGTGCTGTCCTGCTGTTCCCTTTCTAGAAGCAAAAACAGAGGAAAGAGAAAGACACGAGAGCTCTTAAGGGCCTTCATAGTCTCAAAATGATTAATCACCCCCAGCAGGCCCTCCCCATAGAGTTCATACAGCGGGACCCTGCAGTCCCCATCAAGTCTGGCTCCTTGTACATGCAGCCAACACATTCACATCATTCCCTATCACAGCATTCCTAAACCTTTCTTTCCCAAAGAAGAAACCAAGAGCTCTCCAAGCCTCCTGGTTCTGCCCTTGCATCGATCTTCCTGCCTTTCTGATGGAGAAATAACGAGTGACAAAAGCACATTCGTCCTCTGCATGCCCATGGTGGTGGGTTATGACACCGACCTCAGCATAGTGCCTTGGTTCAGCGGAGCAACAGGAGATGCTATGAAGAAGCAAGAGAACTTCAAGAGCGAGAGGATACTCTTTATGGACCACCTTCCCTGGTCCCAGGGCTCTGTTTTACTGCCTTGCACTCCAGACATGCCATGGCATGGAGATCAGCTGCTGGAATACCTGGTAATTGTGGCTGGCTGAGGGCAGGGGTCTGCCTGCAAACCCATGAGAGGGACACGGGCACCAGGGAGGTGGAAGGATCATCATGGGCTGCAGTGGGATGGGAAGCACGAGCTGGAGCCAGTGCATGAAGACCCAGTGCACTGAGCTAAGCTTGGTTTCCATGGAGGATGAAGGGACAGAGGAGGGTTGGGCATGCTGGAGGGATGCAGAGCTGCTGGGCTGCGACAGGCACGAGCGGCCATGAGGAGGAGGATGATGATACAGGCTTCAAAGCCTCTGTGGGGGGGATGGAGTAGAGCAATAGGGGCAGGAAGGAGACTCCCCACACCTCTGGCTGTGCACATGCCTTGAGGCAAGCACAGCATGGTTGAGATGGCCATAGCTGGGCAGGGGCCAGACCTGGAGCCTGGCCCTGAATCACTCCAGGGCTGGTCCTGAGCCCCCAGAGCCCCTCTGACCTGAGCAGAACAAGGCCCCTTCCTGGAAGGAAAGGTTTGAGCCCTGCTCCCCCGAGGGCAATGACATGGGGGGGATAGGGGGGGCCCATGGGGACAAGCAGCCCACAGTGGCCCCTTTAGTTCAGTCCTTACAGCAGCCAGAAGAGGCTCTGAGGGGCAAAGGGAAACAGCCCTGGGAAGGGGCACGGAGCCTGGCACAACACAGAACACCCCCCCCCCCCCC
>NDXB01006516.1:40081-63765 GCA_002631895.1 Agapornis roseicollis | reverse complement strand
TTTTTTTCCCCCCCCCCCCCTCTTTTTTTTTAACGGTATGTTAAAAAAAAACCAACCAAAAAACCCCCGATTTTAAGTAAAAAGCCCTTTTCTTGCTGATTATTTTCCTATGATTAATACAGCGATAATGAAACAATGAAGGAAAGATGGACTTGAAGGATAAGTGACCCAGCTCAAAACCTTCACACTCAAAAGATACCTCAGCTCCAAAGGATAAAATCTCCGCAGTTCAAAACACTTTCTCCCAATAAATATATTTAAAGGAAAAATAAAAAGCATTTGATTATAAAAAGTCTGAACTTTGTATCTTTAGAAAAGTATGTGGAGATATAAAGAAAGAACTTTGTCTGAATGGCAGCTCCGAGTCTCATTCCACTCTTTTTCTCCATGCAAAAATATCCTCCCTCTGCCTCTTGCTTTGGGAATCGTTACTGATGGCTCTGCTTTGAATACTATATAATAAAACACACATGGCCTCCTCCTCCCTGAGCTCCCACTGCTCTGGGCCACTGCACACCCACAGCCTTGCCAGGACGTGGAAGTCCCCCAGCGTGCCAGAAGGCTCCTAAAAGCCCAAACCAAGCTGCTTTCCAGGACTAAGAGGTGCAGAGAGGTCTTTGCACCAAACGGGACCCAAACGGCTGCGCACAGCCCAGCCGGGGATCCCAGGATGCCTCCTTGTTATCCCACCATCTGGCTTGGAGCCCCGTTACCTCTTTACACCCAGCAGATGTGGGTTCAAATGCAGCTATCAGCTCAATTCCCAGAGGTGCAGAAATTCCAGGGCAAGCCCCAAGCTGACGGGGATTCTGTCATCTCTTCTGCTCCTTTGAAAGGTCCTCACTGCCTTTCTTTGTTCTTTAGGCTCTTCCTCATCAACCCCCTACAAGCTTTATGGAAGTCAGAATGATGCTCAGCCTAATGAACAGCAAACTTGCCGGGACCGACAGGGAAAAGGCAGAGCTCATTTGCACAGGCAGCCAATAATGGAGCATTGCAAGGAATGCAGCTCTGTCAACACATCTGCAGAGCTCCACGAGACACAAAAACCAGCTCCCTGGCCTGATCCTGCAATAGCCCTTGCAGTTCAAGCAAGCGTGGACTTTACCTGGTTGAGAAGGGCAGAACTGGGAGCAGAGAGCAACAAAAGCACAGCCACAAACTACCTTTTCCTCCCTCCCAAGGGCACAGCAAGTTGGTGACAACTGCTGGGCCAACCAGTTGGCATTGCAGCCCGGTCTAGCTTAATCCTTGCTAACGCCTACATTGTGATCATCGCATTTATGTGGGTGCCACATGGGTAAAAGCATTTGGACACCTAAAAATGCACACGGGGCCTCTTGGATTTGCAAAAGCTCCCAGAAATCTGTGACTTTTGGCCACCAAATATTGTAGAACCCAGCCCAAAGCGGGTGATGTTACACAAAGGGACATTACACAAAGGGACAAGTTGCATTGCTGCTTCTGCAGGTACTAAATCAATCACAGAGCTTCACTTTTGGAAAGCATTTGCAATGCCACTTAGATTTCATTTGGGTCTAGGGCATCGGGGCTAGTGAAAAACTGCTCTTTGTGCTTAGACTAGATGCTATCCCATGTCCCACCTCTGGCATGATCCTGCTCAACCCACTTCCTCTGTTAGCTCACATCTAAGTGATCTCAGAGAACACATTTAGGGAACATTTCCTGGGTCCATTTGCTCTCCTCCCTCTCTGAGGGCTGCAGTGGGGCACAGCCCTGCAAGCAGACTGGCACACGAGTGAAATGTACCTCCCCCCTTGCCCTGCCTTCCACTACAGAGGGTTTAGAAGGGGTTTAAACCTCTGTGAACACGATGCTGCTCACTCCCTCCCTGATTTTCTAGAGCAGGGCTTTGCAGTGCAGCTGCATGTGATTAGGGCATAGCAAGCCCCAGGATTCAGGCAGCCCAGCAAGATCTCATTCAAAGTCTCATTCAAGCCTCCAACGGGTTCTTTATTTCCCTGCCATCGAATGCTTGTTGCTGGCCACAGGGAGTTACAAACACTTGTATGTGTTTGTCTAGCTCCCCATCTGTTTTCCCCCTGGGTGGTTTGGCATGGCTTTTGTGCATCATAACACTCATCCCAATCATTCCTGCGTCTACCTGGTCCCAAGCAGCATGGAGAAGGCAAAGTGAATACCTAAAGCATCTTACCTACCTCTGCTATGTGCATCCAATATAATTCCTTAGCTCAAGCCAGGGATAGAAGAGGGAGCTGGAAGGAAATCCTTCTTTCTTTCAGGGAATAGTAGAGTCCACATCAGCCCCCTGAGAAACAAGAAGCAGTAGACCAGTTGCTGCTTTTCAGCTCCACAAGCTAAGGGCTCTGAAGCATAAGGAGCAGTAGGGTGGTTAAATACCCTCCCAGCCAGCCCACATGGAATTACCCTTAATAAAAAGCAGCTGTCCTGCTGCAGGCCTTAGGAGTCAAGAGGAGAATCCTTGTATTCCTTGAAAGAAAGAAGCATTTCCTTCCAACTCCTTCTCAATCACACACCAGATCTATCTGCAGCAGCAATTGCTCTAGGAGAGGAACACCAACCGCTCTTAGCTAACGCTGCCTCACTGATAAATGTAAGTTAGAGAAATTCTCTTCCTTTGGCCCCTGCAGCTTCCAAATCGTACCCAAAGAAAACTCCAAGAGCCCAAACTGTTTGGAATGCACGTGAGGCACTGTAAAATGAATATCACACTAAAAGCCCCTGCTTGCCAGCCTCTGCAAAGGAGCACATGCGTTTTCATGCCAACCGCAGTGTTTGAGATCCCCGCCTGTAAAGCAGGAGAACGCCTTGCCTTAGCTCACAGAGCTGCCATGAAGACAAACGGCTTGTGAAGTGGTTCAGTTTTAATACATGAAGCACAGTGGGGAAAATGCTTGTAGTTAATTATTGTTATTAATGATGTGCTTAGAATAGAGCTGTACAAGGAATTGATGTTCGTGCTGAGCTGGACACGCTGAAAAATGAAGAGCAAGGAAGAGTCGTTCTGGGGTGATTTGATGAGCATTTTAGCTTGACATGAACATATAATTTGACTTTACACAATGAGCTTCTGGGTTTGGAGGGGGCTTTAATTCATCTGAAATGATGATCTTTGCTCAAGCTCTGAAATGTTGTTTTGAGAGCAAAAAGGACAGCACATCATTTACCTGTAGTGAAAGGAAAGATTTGCCCGAGATTGATTTTCCATCAA
This sequence comes from Agapornis roseicollis, assembly GCA_002631895.1. Taxonomy (NCBI): domain Eukaryota; kingdom Metazoa; phylum Chordata; class Aves; order Psittaciformes; family Psittacidae; genus Agapornis; species Agapornis roseicollis. Next base: position 60,551 of record NDXB01006516.1, on the reverse strand, counting down.
AAGCATTTGACAAACTGGGTAGAGAGTTACAAGTTTTTCACAGGATGAGGCCAGGAATTCCTGCCATGTCTCCTGTGTGCCTGGACAGAACAGTGGGAATAAATAATGGCTCTGATCATCCGACTAGGTAGAGAAAAGATGCCATCGCTTCGCTTTGATGCACTTGCATGTGGCAATCCTATAGGAAAATAGTCTGCGATCCTCATTAATTAACATCATTGTATTCATGCAAATGCACAGGGAGAGTGTTTGAAGCTGCTTAGAAAGCTAACTTCAACGTTTGCTTCTTCGTGCTTGCCTCTTCTGGGCTGTGCATGATATCAGGACCTTATGAATATATCGAGATGGGAATCTGGTGCGTGGGTTCGTTAGACGTTATTACACCTCTCTCCTGTGTTTCTGGACTAAAGTGCAGCAGACGATGCCTTCAGCCCCGTCAGTGACTGTCAAAACCCTAGAGCAAAGCTGAGTGAAAGCAGCTTCAACTTTTCCACGTCTGACTTCATTGAGTGTAATGTAAAAAATGCACGTGCTAAAATTAGCCCGTGTTGCTTCTTGCAAGATGACACAACTGGGCTCAGGACAGCACCAGCTCTTAACCGGGATGTCATGTAAAGAAAAGGAAGCAGGACCAGGCTCTTGTGCTGAGAACGGAGCTCAGGGAATGTGGGATTTTGCTGCTGCTCCAAGCTCCCTGCAAGGCTGTGTCCTGGCAAGCCCGCGGCTGCTCGCTCTAGCTTTGAAACAGAGGAATGAAGAGGTTTGGTTTGAAGGGAATGGTGCGAATGGTCTGAGGAGGAGACACAGCATGGCTGATCTGAGAGCCTTGTGGTGCTGGGGCGAGGGGTGCTGCCAGAGGGCACGGATGTGATCACTGGGACCAGCTACACGGATGGTGGTGATGGAGAAGGATCCTAGGAAGCCGATAGCTGTGGATATGGGCTCCTCCTCCATAGGGAGCTCCTGGATGGAGCTGTGAGCCCTGGATTGCTTCCATAGGACCAGCACAACCTGCAGATCATCCCTTCCTCCTGCAGCCACTCCAGAGTGTGGCCAGAGTCCTGTTCCCGGGTGTTCTACAGCATCTCCTGGGTTTTGTGAGGTGAAAACAGGGCCCATGAGACAAGTCCCATCTTCCTTCAGGGGCAATCACCTCATCTCTCTGTACTTCAGCTTCTGCCCCCCTAGAATGGAGCCTGATGCCCTCTTCCTTTGAAATGTTTCTGCAGTGAACGGGAGTCCAAAACAGATGCAGGAAATTTCCAGAACCTTCTCATCAGATGTCAGGACACATCTGAGATCAAAGGTGGAAGCTGTCAGCACCACAGGAAGCATCTAAAGGCAGTCACGAACAGACTCAGACAAAGGTTTCCTCAGGGATGCTTCCACATTAACTGTTTCACTTGCTTTGCAGTTTCGCACACAGCCTAGCATGATCAACAGGCTTTTAACATCAAACCAGACTGGTTTAGCATCTTATCTGACATCCCAAATAATGCAGCCCATCAGTTTTGCTGCCTCACCTTTTGTGAGCCCAATCGCATCTGTCTCATAGAATCACAGGGTCATGGAATGGTTTGGGCTGGAAAGGACCTTAAAGCTCATCCAGTTCCAATGACAGGCAGGGACCCCTTCCACTGGAGCAGCTTGCTCCAAGCCCCTGTGTCCAACCGGGCCTTGAACACTGCCACAGCTTCACCTGAATTCAGTGAGGATTAACCTGGATGAGAGTCCCAGGTTACCCACGCTGAGACCTCAGGCTTCAGGCAGGGCCGTTTAGACAGGACCGGCTCAGATCCAGATCCAGATCCCAATTGTTTTGCCTCTGGAAGATCTGAGTTGACCTCAGAGTGGAGGGCAAGGAGCCAATGGAGATGATCAGATCCTCACTGCTTCCTGCCATTCCCAGAAACATTCCCTCACTTTGCACACACGTGTGAGGCGTTATGTTCCTGTGGGAACTGGGATTTCATTCTGGAACCAGACAGATCCGTGCGCTTCGCTGGAGCCAACAGCAAGGATGGAACCTGAGGTACCCACTCCTGATAAGCTGCTATCAGTATCCCGCTCAGTCCCAGGCTCCCGTCTATGTGTGAGCTCTGCACTCTTTGAGCCTGTGACCACAGTTGCAACATTCCTTTTGTTTTCTAGGAATTCGACTCCACCAAGGAGGGAAACCACAGGGAAATTGTTTCAGTGTGCGTGTGGATGGGGAGCGCAGGGATGGGGCTGAGGCGTGATGTACAACCCCCAGCTCCACAGCCAGGATGGTTAAGAAAACACAGGCTCAGTTCAACCCAAGGAAAGGAACTCTTTCCCTTCTCTTTAGCTTGGCAGGCAACAGCGGCCGGGCTGAGCCCAGGCAAGTGCAGATCAAAGCCAGGCCAGTCTGCTGCGAAAACTCAAGCCCTGGCCCTTTATTAAGCTTTGATTCATAAAAAGCCGTGCAGTGAGTGCACTGGGATTGCACTGTGGAACTTCTGACAGGGGAGCTGCCTTCCTGAGCATGGAAATTGCCTCTTGCTCCCGCCAGCAGTGAGGTGACCCCTCCATTTCCTGTGGAATTCCGAGCAGGGATATGAACACCTTTCTTGTTGCCCTCAGGTGGGCTGGAGGGGGTCTGCATCCAGCCCTTGCTCGAGGTGATGGGAGTCTCACAGCCATGGAGTGGTCATCTGCAGGCAGATGTGGAGTCTCCCCTCCACAGCCCCAAAGAGGCCCCCGGTGCCCTCTTTTCCCTTGGCTGAATGCAAAGCCCCCCATTTTCAAACCTTCTTTTTCATTTGGAGCTCTTTGCTCCCCTTTGTGCAATCTGCAGCACAGGAGTTTGACTTGGCAACGGTGTTGGAACAGATGGAGAACACTGGACCAACTCCCCAGATCCCAGGAACTTCTGCTCAATGCTCTAGGCAGGATTTCCAGCCACTTACTGCTTGGATCTGCCAAGGCAAAGCCCAGAAACAGTTTTCAGATAGAGAAGCTGGAATTTTCTTTAGGACATCAGAAATGCACAAGTCACCACATGAGTGGATTCCTCAGTGGAAGGTCCAAAGTCCTCAAATTCCACGTGAACTGATTTCTAAGTGAAAACAAGAGGATAACTTTGGGGTTAATCATAGACCCATAAAATCCAGCCTGGTTTGGGTTGAAGGGACCTCGAAGCTCATCCAGACCCAACCCTTTCCACTGGAGCAGCTTGCTCCAAGCCCCTGTGTCCAACCTGGCCTTGAGCATTGCCAGGGATGGGGCGAGGGCCATGGTTTTAAGGTTAAAAAGACAGCTCCATCCCAAAGTTTGCCTTGTTTAGGGCTGATAAAACATAATGTGAGGCCAAATGCCTAAATTCCTTTTAGGTCAAAGGGCAGATTTCAGGTTGACTGAACTTACCTCCTTATGGACTGCAGAGAGGCAAATGAAAGCATCCCATTCCCTAAAGGTGAAAGCAGCTGGGGAAGGTACCTATTTATTTGGAGAATAAAAGCTGCCCTGTGTATGGTTTTCCCTTTTTTCCATATGGAAAAGACCTGTGAGGTCACCTCTTATGTTCTCTGCCAATGCACGATGTTATGTTACATTTTGTTTTCCTTTCTCAATAGACAAAACAACTCAGGTTAGGTGGGAGCATTGAGCTTTGGTTTAGTCCTTCAGAGCATGCCTACGTTTAGCACTGCCCCATTCAAATGATTGATTGGTTCCTCAGGACTCCCAAACACAGGAGCAGAGCATGAGCTGTGTGATGTGAACGATGAGGAGAAGGCTCAAGGGGGACCTTCTTGCTCACTACAACTACCAAGGCCAGGTTGGAGGGGGCTCAGAGCAAGCTGCTCCAGTGAAAGGTGTCCCTGCCCATGGCAGGGGTTGGAACTGGATGAGATTTAAGGTCCCTTCCAACCCAAACCAGGCGGGGATTCTATGATAGGAGGCAGCATTCAGTGCTTCACATGGCTGCATTGCCCTGGATGGAACCTGTTTAAGTCTTCTCCAGTGATAAGTCATCTGTATTATGGCACTTGGTTTGCTCTGTTCAAAGGAGGCCCACAGACTTTGATTTGCCTGTGCAGAATCAGCTGGGAAATGCAAACTTCAGGTTCCATTCTGCCCAGGCATTCTTTGCTTCTTGTCCTAGGATTTGCCTCCACAGAAGGTGCTGCACAGAACTGCATCTGTATTGTGAACATTGCCAGACCACACAGGCAACTCTGGAGCTGGAACAGTACAGTGTGTGCTGGAACACTCTAACCATCCCACAACTGCAGCCCAGTGCCATAGACAACAAACCAGCCCAAGCAGCAAACTGAGCCCCGTGTCTCTGCAGGAACCTGCAATACTTGGAATGCTTGAGGAAAGCCCAGGTCTGCCACCGTGAAGCCAGGTTACACCAAAAGCAGGGGAAAGAAGCTCCAGGACAGTTCTCCTGCTCTGAAAACAAGCATCCCATCATGGGCCATGTCCAGATCCTTAAACTCTCTTCCTGCTCTGGGACAAAGCAGTGACATCTAAACTGGATCTTGACTCACTCATCCCCTGAACAGTGCATGGTAACTGGCTGGAAGGCTCTTCATTGCCTTGCTCCAAACCTGGGTACCAGCACTTTATCGGCTTGGACTATCCCAGAGCAATGGCAGCCCCATGCAAGGGTCTGTTTGGGTACTGCTCCGACCCTGTTGTCTAACAATGCAAAATAGGTTTGAAATTCATCACTGAAAACCACCGAAAGACCGAAAGTGATGAGAAGAAACCTGTGTCCACCAAGCACGCAGTTAGAGCGGCCATGTACAACAGCACAAGGATGCAAGATCCCTGTCTTCAATCACACGCAGCCTTCAGCATCCTCACAAGAAACACACACAGCAGACGTCTTTGTGTCTTGGGCTGTCTGGCAGAAGACCTTTCTATGTGTCTTGGGAGTTGCATCATTATTTTGTCGTCTTGAAAACGTTATTGATATTTCAAGGTCTGGGGAAATAGATTTCCCCTTTCATTCTTTTGGCTCATGAACAGACTCTGCTTGTCAGGGTCGTGTGCGAGTCACCAGCACCCTCTGGTATGAGTTAGTCTATCAGCTGATGTCATTGTTTGGCCACAGGAACCTGAATGTCTTCAGTCCATCGCCTGCAGGGTCTCTTTTCCAGTTCAGGGTAATGAGAGAATGAACCAAGAGCCAGCAGCAAATCTGTTTCCTTTTAACATACATAGATTCAAGCTAATAGCTCAGCTCTTACTTCTTCGCCTTCCCTGGGAGGTGCACAACACCCTCTGTCGTCTCAGCTCTCTCTGTATGGTTCCAGCTGTGAACTAAGAGCAGAAGCAAATTTCCCCCAGTGCCAACAGCTCCATGACTCAGGCCCTTGAAGAGGCAGCTCGGGGCTGATGCCTGACACGGTGCAGGTGGTGGACGTTGGTCTCAGGGGGCTGAGATGGAGGCAGCAGGAGCTCTGCTAGGCAAGGGGCTGGTGTGGGCTGACACCACTTCTGTGGGTGTTTCTGGTGCGTGGTCAGGGCTTTCACTGAGCTGGGGAAGGAAAAGCCTGAGGGAACAGGCTGACAATCAAACCTGGCTTCCTGAAGAACGCGTGTGTATGGCCTGCGGTGCTGTCTGGAACGAAAAGCTAGGAGAGAAACTTAATGACACGTTGAAGGGTGGTGGTTCAGCTCCTGTCCCTCCATACAACTGAAGCTTGCTGGCCTAGGAAGGCTCAAGGATAGTGTGGATGTACCAGGGGGAACACCAACAGGGCAAACGCTGCATGAATGGCATGGGCCGGGTGTGTGTGCAGCAGGTTAGGAGTTGTTTGAGACAGTTATCCATAGGCATCATGAGCGTGCAGGGACACCTCTGGCTCTGTGATCTGTCAGGCTTCCCTCAGAGGCGCAGGGAGAAAGTGTAGAAGTACTGGCAGGACCATTTGCAGGCCCCAAACTGGACAAGCTCTCAACAAGGATAAGGACAGGGCCATCAAAGGGAGCGAGCTGAGCCACAGCGGCTGTAAAACAGAGCCAACGCTGATCAAAGGCCTGGCCACAGGGCTGCCACGGCTGATCCTGGTTTATCAAGCAGGAGGAAGTCTGAGGGATGAAGGGATTGCCAGGCATGGATATCACTGGGGGAAAAGGGAATGTGGGATAGAAAGGAGCTCTTTCCCATTGGGGAAAACACAGAGTCAGCTGGATGCCAAAGCCAGAGGATGAAAATCAGAACTGAGGAAAGCGTTTCTAACACCAGGGATTTGCCAGTGCAACTGGCTGCCAAGGAATGATGGGCTCCCCTGTCCCCAGTGCCTCTGATCAAGTCTGGATGCCTTGCAGGAGGAAATGCACTGGTCAAACTGAGTGAATTAGCTCAGTGCCAGGATAAATGGGTGAAATTCAGTAATCTCTGATATGTATGAGGTCACTTGAGATGGTCTAATGTCCCTTCTGGCATCTGGCTCCGTGAAACTGCATCACCATGCAGGTGTCATCACAGCAGCTCGCTCAGTGTGTGATGACCTCCTGGTCCTTCCCCAGGCTGTTCATCCCTATAAGGATGACAACTGTGGTATCAACAGTTTCAACTAAGGAGATCTGAAACCCCTTTTACCCAGGGTTTCCTCCTCTGAACCTATTTCTCTGGGAGTTCCTGTCCAAATCCATGCTCTGGCCTTTCTTGGTATGTCTGTATTTTGAACATAAGACTAAGACCAGACTTCACCAAAGCTTCTGTTGTATCTACGACAACCCAGCCTGGTCCAGTCAATGTCCTGCTGGGTGCAATGGAGCCCATCAGTGCTTGGGAGCAGGAAGCTAAGAGCAGATTAGCAGCAAGTTACCCACCAACGCTGCTGGCCACATCTTGTGCTGATGCCCCAATAGCTTCAGAGAGATTGAAGGTCTCTGTTACAGGCCACTCTCCTTTGGTTGCTCTGCTGAAGGGTTCACAGTGAGCACCACTGGCTTTCCAAGGATCAGCCTCCTCCTTTAAGAAACCATATCCCATGTGTGTGCATTTCAGCACAGAGCTCTGAGGTGTTTCCAAAGCTGCCACCTCCATGGTCCATCACACTTGACCTCAACAAAAGGCTGAAGTCTGAACCTCCCTGATGCAGCTTGGAGCCATTCCCAGGCATCCTGTCCCTAGATCCCAGGGAGAAGAGCTCAGCATTTCACATCTCTCCTCGGGATCAACAAGGTCTCAGCTTTCTGTCCTCCACAGAATACAAATCCAGAATGCCCTTCTCAGAGGACATCCCTCCCAGCCCTGTCACCACTTGTGGTGGAGACCCCAGAGACCGGCTGAGTCCCCAGTGGTTCCAGCACAAGGTGAGGGTGATGGGTTTGAACCATAAACGTGGCCCAAGCCTCCCTGGGCAGGTTTGCTCCAGATTCACATGAGCCTTAGGGGACATCCCCAGGGAAGATTCTCAATCCAGAGCCTGAATTCACACTTTCTGCAATGAGGCAGAGGACAATTTCCTCTTCTTTTTTCCCCCTGGATTCTTGTCTTTCCCCATTTCCTTTCGGCCCCATCTCTCCTGTCTCCTTGGCTCTTTGTGCAGGGACACAAGCAAGGCCATCCTGCAGGAAGGTTGTATCCTTCCTGCAGCTGCGTATCACCCAGTGTGTGCAGGGTTTCCTGGTCCCACTCACTGGAGACATGAGTTCATTCAGGCTCCCTCCAGCTAATCACTAACAGGCATGGAAAAAACCCCTCACACACCAGGGAGAACATAAACATCAATGTGATGTGCACAAGCTTATGAAGACAGGACTATGTGAAACACATGGTTCCATTTTAAAAAATACTCTTACATTTCCAGAGCCTTTTTTGGGTTTTTTCTCCCTATCCTTTGGCCTTTTTTTCTGGCTGGTTTCTGGGCTGTGAATAGCAGGGCTTGGTTTGTTGTTATTGTTGTGTTTTGTGAGGACAATACCATGGCCATAGCTGCAGACATCAGATCTGTCGGTGGGGAAGATAAGCTTCCTGCAAGAGCTCTTGGCTCCTGCCCAGCTCTCCATTAACTCCTTCTGGGATTGCTCTAGGTCTGACAGCCAGGGCTGAACAACAATGGAGTGGTCAAGAAGCCCCATATGCTCCGCAATATTTTATCTAATCTTCCTTCCTAAGCAGTTTCAGTTGGAGTCTTCAAAGTCCTTCTTTGTGCTCACAACCCATTTCCTGACAGCCTTCCGTGTGCAGGGAAGAAAGAGGCTTCTCTGCCTGGCTGAGACAAAAGGCAGTGGATGTGTGTAGTGTAACAGCCAGGGCAGCTCCTAAACCTCTGTGAGCACCTGGAATCATAGAACCAACTAGGTTGGAAAAGACCTCTCAGATCAAGTCCAATGAACTTGAACCATCAACGCCACCTCCTTCCATGAACTGCATTTGATCAGATGTGAGCGTGGATGGGTGAAAGCAATGGGGAGAAGAGAAGCTTTTCTCCTTACCCACATACCTGTAGCTTCATTGACACCCTCTGTAGCTACAGGGATGAAGTTTGGAAGGGCAAACTGAGACTAGGCCAGATGTGTGGGATGGATGCAACCTGCACGGCAGATGTGGCGTCTCCAGGTGCGAGGGTGGCTCTGCTCCCTTGTCCAACACATCACCCAACACCTTCCTCCTCCCAAGCTCATCGCAGGCATGGGCTAGGATGAGCTTCCTCTGAGTTGGCTCCTGGATACCCAGAGGCAGCGCTGCAAAGGGAAGATGAAGAGAGGCCAGTTCAGTGAGCTTGGATGAGAACTGAGCCCCATCAAGGCAGTGCAACACAGCCCTGCCTGGCCTGCCCCAGTTTAACCTCATCACAGGGCTCCCAGGGATAGGCTCTCCATAGCTCATAGCTGCCTCTGTCAGAGAGCCCGGGCACTCCATCCTCAGGTCCTTTTCTTTGTCAGGATGTGAACTTCAGAGGACAGGAACGTATGGGCTGTTTGTTGGGGCAGGCATGGAACTCAGCACCCTGAAGTGCAGGATGGCTGTTTGGGTACAGAGTCCTGGCACTGGCCTGTTCCTCCTCCTCCCATTCTGTTTGCCAACCTTCTCATCACAGCAGCATTGTTTCCACTTCAAAAGCACCACCGCATACAAGCCAGCCTGCATGGGCCCTGCTCTACAGCAGAGTGTAAACAGGCAGACCTCCTTCCAGGCAGGGCCAGGAGGCCAGTTTGGGAAGACATCCCAGGAATCCTGCCCAAGGGCTAAAGCAACCCTGGCTTGGAGGGGCAGAACCCCAGGAAAATCACGCTCTCTGAAATGCTTTATTCATTCTTGTTGCTTCTAACGCTGGGACCTGAAATATTATCTTTCTGCATTGAGATGAGATGGGGGGTTGGAGATAAAGACCAAAAGGAGAGCATGGTTGTACTTGGTTGTTCTTGGTGGAGCGGGGCCACAGGACAGAGGGACAGCAGCTTTCCACAGGTAAAAAAGCAATCAGGTACAGGAGGGCACATGCAGGGTGCAGAGAGCCTCACATAAGCCTGCTTATAGTTTCCTCCATGTCCCTCCTTGCCATTGCTGCTTTAACCTCCTACCTGGGGGCTGCTTGGGATTCCAGCTGCTTGGTGAAGTGGATGAGCATGGGCATTCGGCAGAAAGGAAGGAGTAACATTCAAGCTAACTAATCCAATTCAAGCTAACGAATCTAATTCAAACTAACTAATCTAATTCAAGCTAACTAGATCTAATCCCATTGCATCAGGACTGTGTGAATGGGCTCAGCCAGGGGGTTGTGGAGGATCCTGGGTTACTTCTTCATAGGAATCAAATTGGGCAACAAGTGAATATAACAGCAGGATTTTAATCTTTCCCGGTGGATGGATGAAGCCTGGACTAAGAGAGGGAGAGCATTCAGATGCCTTCCTGGAGACTTCCACACACTGCCATTCCACTGCACGCATCTCTGCAAGACCCTTTACCCCCTCCAGCCTCTTCTTCTGCATCCTGTTTCAGTCCTGCTCCATTGTCTTGTTTGTAAGCAGGGAAATGAATCCGCTGCCATTGCTTTTGGTTTGCCCATCATTATAAAGAAGTGTCCTGGAACAAACCCCAAATGCTCAGCACCGATCTTAGAGCATGTGTGCCCAAGTGAAAGGGAAAGAAATCCCTCAATAAACACTCCTAAGCTGTAGGAGCTAGAAAGGGACTCAGGTCTCATCCCAGCTCTGCTGACTCCTTTGGTATTGTACTGTGCTGCATCACCCCTAGGCCGGGATATACAGCTCCTCTCCTACTACACGCCTTCTACAACTGAGGCCCACGCTCTCCCCCTTCTCCCTCCCCTCCCATGTTGGACAGTGCTGTGTTTATTTTGGTATTGACTAAAAAAGCCTCTTTTCTGCTGGCTGCTTGGTTGAATGAGACAGAGAGAGATGAAGAGAGGCGAGCACCCGGCTTAAAGAGGGGGCAGCAGGTCTCCTAGCCCTAAGCATCATCCAGACCTCATGGGCTGCTGTGCCCCACTGGCACCTTGAGAGCTCTGAGGTGATCTCAAGGGGAAATGAGGCTTCTCCAGCTCTCACCAAGATCAGGAGGATTCTGCCCACTTCCTAGAACATTCCTGGAACTGAGGATTGCAGAGGTGCAGTTCTCCAAAGCCGTCACGTTCCATGTGGAACGCTGCCACGGCGCTGAGCTCAGGCTGCGCTCCACTCCGAGCCCAGGACTGCTTCCAAGCTCTTGGCACCTTCCCCACTCCACTCATTCGGATCTGCTGGAGTCAGCCTAAGCTCTTGTCCCTCAGTGCTGGGGAGAAATCACAGAACTCCTGCTCTCTTGATTCCAATGGGCCACTGCACCATGGAAAAGCAGCTGCAAGCGGTGCCCAGCACGGCCCTGTGAAGCTTGGGTAGAGAAGAGGCTGTTGTGGGCTCAAGCCACAAGTAGTGCCACCTTCAAGCTCAGTGCAGAAGCTTTGCAGGGCTGCACAGCGTGCCCTGGGTGCATCCTGACTTCAGTTTAAGATAACCCTGTCTGTCATAATCCACAAGAGGAGAGCACGGACACTGGGGATCTGAGTAATGTGACAAATGGCAGTCTCAGCCTGGCACATGGAGATGCGCTCTGCACCCCTGCTGCTTTGTCAATGTACTTGTTGTAGATATGTGAGTGGTAGGAACTGGGCAGATAGGAAATGGGTTCTGTGCCAGGCTGGGCTGCAGAAGGGCTCGTTGCATCTACCCACTGAAGAAACACTCTAGGGTCAACCTCTCACTTCCTTTGCCACTTCCACATCTCTTGTATCACTGCATTGGATTCCAGGTTCCACTGGAGCAGGCCCTGGCAAGCAGTTCACATTCAGCCATAGCACCATCTCCTTTCCTTTCCTTAAGCAGCTGATGGGAAAGTTCCAGCTCTGGCTTTAGGTACTGCTGTCAACCCTGCCTCTAAGGCAGCAAGAAGATGTACTTCTGCCTCTTATTACTGCCTCTAAGCCAGTGATAACAGAACCACGGCCCTGGGCAGGAGCAGAGCATACAACATAATCCCACACGTGCAGCTACCCTTCAAGCAAAGGAGGCTTTAGAAGGGAATAGGGGCCCATGAAAACCACCCTGATGAAGCAGTTTAATTGCCTTCATTCACAGAGTAAAAGCTTAGAAGAGACAAAACACGCTGGGATTCACCTCTCTCCACTTTATATTAGAGTGTTTGATATGGTTCATAGCCGCGAATAGAAACCAGAGACCTATCGAGCTACTGTAAAATGGATCCTAAAGACATGAAGAGAGAACACAGAGCAATTGTGAATGGGTCAGTGTGGTGCCAGGAGAGGGAGTGGGGACAATCAGCCTGCTGGAGGGATCAGAGGCTCTCCAGAGGTTCAGGTTTATGGGATAGAACAAGCAGAAATGCCCCAGGAATCTCTGGTTCCCTGCAGGCTGCAAACCAAGCCAAGCACTCTCAGGGTATTTGCCTCTACCTTCAGACAGAACCAAGCAAGGGAGCTTGAATTTGCAGAGGGTTTCCAGAGCCCAAGAAGCTGCATTTCTGCTCAAAGCTAAGGCCAGCTTTGAGACGATTTTATTCCGATGGGAATTGTCTCTTCCTGCCGACAGACTCAGTGAGTCCCTAGAAGGAAGGGTTGGAATCAAACCCAGGCTGACCTGTGGAGGCGGTACCAAGAGCACAAGAAAAACACAACCTCCCCCTGCATCCAATACAGCTGAGGCATGCCAGAGAAATGGATGATGCTGGAGTCCAGGAAAACTGGGTAAGTCATGCCCCCTGACCAGGAATATCCCTACAGAATGAAATGTGCACTCTTCCTCCTATAGAAGGAGCAGCCATGAGCACTGCTTGGCTCCTCATTCCCCCTGGAATCTCTAAAACACTGAGTGTCTTAGAATTTGCACTTCTGATCTCTGAACAGGACTGGCATTTGAAGTGGTATGATCTGGGGAATGGGGATAAGCTCAGCTCTGTAAGGCTGGATTTCACCTGGTTATCCTGTGGCTGTGACCCTTCTAATATCACAGGCTCTGGGCTCGGCCAGCTCACAACGCAGTGAACAGGCGTTGGGTTTGCTCTCAAGCTGATGCTCCCTGCAGCTCCTTATGTTAAGTTTTCCTTATGAAGAGTCACTCTTCCAAGCTTCTCCTGCCTGTGATCGGAGCTGTGCACATCTGCATATCCCAAAGGTGTTTGAGCCTCCTGACATTGCACATCTGCATATCCCAAAGGTGTTTGAGCCTCCTGACATTGCACATCTGCATATCCCAAAGGTGTTTGAGCCTCCTGACATTGCACATCTGCAAACGTACTTTGTCTGGCACTGTCAGCCACAGCACGACCCATCTGCTATTGGCCTTGAGTTTTGGTGTCACATCCCATGGTACTGGTGTTACCCATCATGGAAACCAGAGTGCTGTCCACCCTTCTGAATTCTTAATGTCCACTGGAGAGTTTCCTTTGCATCAATTCTAATGGCTTTATTAAACGTGGAGTCATAGAGTGGTTAGGGTTGGAAAGGACCTTAAGATCCAGTAGTCTCACTGTGTCTAAGGTCCAAGCCATCACTTACATTTCCTGCCATCATCCTTTAGAGCCTTCAGGCTGCAGCTCTGGCCACTCTTCCATCCATTGCCTCTCCTGACCTCGAGCCCTGCTCTAAGCTGCTTCTAATTGAGCAGAGTTGTGTTTAATTCAGCAGCCTCAGTTCCTGCCAGGGCTGCTGCAGTCAATATCCAGGCTGCAGCTCATCTTCATCACGTTACACGGGTCACTTCACCCCTTAACGACCTGTTTCCAGCCAGAAAGCATCCACCCAGCTCCAAGTCGGCTGCAGGGGGGGAGGCTGCAGGGTACCTTGTCCAGCCAGGCCTATGAGATGAGGAAACGGTGCTCCCAAGAGGCTGGGCTGAGACACACCTTCAGGAATGCATGAGCAAGACTAAGTCACGGTGCCTTACACACCTTAGCAAAGGGCTCCTGAAGGACGTTCTTGGCTCCCACTTAAGGCACTTTTCCAAAGCATTTGTCACTGGCGCTCCCATCAACCCATATTCAGTGTGGAAAATCTGCCCAACGCATAAACCACGGCTGCATCCCCTCTCTGTGCTTGTTGTTCTGTTGTTCTGCTTTGGCCTAACCCTTAAATAACCTCCCGCAGTGAGAGAAGCTTTGATTCAGCTTCTCCTACACATGGAGACCCCCCTGGGTCACTCCTATTGGAAGGACTTGTTTGGGGAAGAAAGGAAAAGCTCTACCAGGAAATTCTGAGAGGCAATTACAACCCACACACAGATGGACACACACTCTGGACCTCCAGGCTGCGGGGGAATACAGCCGGTTTGGGAGCACTGGCACTTCCTTTGGTGCCTTCAGTGAGAGCACGATTTTGTTGGAACCTAGTAAAGAAAAAAGGGGAGAAATCCCCAAAACCAACCCAAAAATATCTGAAAACCCAAGAGTTCCAGGGACACAAAAATTAACCAAGATCCTGCCATTGATGGTGATGAGATGCCCCAGAGAAGGTGCAATGAGGGCCATGGAATGGGATGTCTCCTCAGTGCCTCACCCACTATAGCTCTAGAAAGAGTTAAATCCTCGCCCTCTGTAGCTCTAGAAAGAATTAAAACCATTCCTGACACTTGGAATCTGTAGGTTACACTATTTCCTTAGTAAAATGAGAACCAGCCGCATCCCGTGCCCCAGTCATGTTTTCAGAGCAGTCACCCCGAAGTTCACTAACAGATGCAATCAAAAGCCGTTCAAAAGCCCTTCTCCAAAGTCTCTGCTAAGGGATGGTTACTAACGGTGAAGAGGAACTCTACCCAAATTCACCCCTGGCACCACTCTGTATCCAACCAGAGCCTCACTCACATACAGAAGGCTGCAGCAGCTTGTAACCACAAAGAGCAACCCCAGCTCCGAGACACTCTAAGCTAAAGCGATTGAACGATGCCTCGTGCATGTCCCCACTGCAAGAAAACCATCTGGTTCCTATGCAGTGGGAGATACCCTACAATCTGATGGGCTTTGGAAGTTTAGAAGGATAATGGGAGACATTCACAGCTTGTGATTTTCCTGAATCTTTACAGTTTTGTTGCATGCAGCCCGAAAGGAAGGGGTTGAATGTAAGCATGAATGTGTGCTGCATGCAGGAAAATTGGGCTGAGTGAAGAGCACTAAGGAAGCACAGGAAAGCAGGACTCCTCGCCATATTCCTTCTCAGCTGGAAAACACTGCGCAGTCTGGACCTTTCTGACAGAGCCATCAGCTTCGGCCAAGGTTTGTGCACAAGGAGAGGTGGGTTCAAATGTCCCCCCATGTCTTGCAAATGGGAAGAGTTCCTGAGACATGAAGTGAAGCACCAAAGGTTGGAGACTTGCCACCCATCTGTGCAAGTTGTCAGTCCCTAACCACAGCCTCCAGCAGGAAACAGCCCCCACTTGGACATGTCCTGGCACCCTCCACCCCGCTCATTCCCTAGCTGAGCACCCACATCCCATACCTCCAGTCCTCCCACATGTGGTCACAGGAATCAAACCTGAGCAAACATGACTCCCTTCCTGAGAACTCGAGCAAGGGCTCCATGGGGAACCACTGTCTCACTACCTACAAGGCATGATCATCCCAAATCCCAGCCCAAACCACAAGCTGGAGGAGGACACAGCTCACTGGGGCCCTGGATCGCAGCGATCCCACAGACCTGCAGTGCTTGTAAATATCCAAAACTGGCCTGTGAGGGCTTCCAGCTCTCTTTGGAAGACGGGTGATGGCATGCAGAGAGAAGGCCCTTACCATCCTCAGGGTTCTTTGGACTTTTTGTGCATCTCACAATGATATTAAGGGTCTTTTCCAACCTAAATGAGTCTGTGGCTCTCCTCATCTTAGAAGAGAAAGAAGCAGGAATAGGGGAGATATCAATGAAGTGGTAGGTGGTAAAGAGAGAGCAGATCATGGACAGGAACATGAGAGCAGACAAAGCCCAGTTCTGAGGCCAGGCCACCTGTATCTGGGCCTGGCTGGACTGAGCTGACACAGAGACACATGAGAGGAGCTCAAAGCATGTCCAGACTGAAGCTGGGTGTTGCCAACTATTCCTCTGCTGAACCACTTTCCAGTGACATCTGTGTAGGTGAAGTGGGTCCTAAAAGGCTTTGCTTGTTCTCTGGCAGAACATTCCATGTTCTTCCCATCCATTTTCCCTGTTTTCTGCCTTTTAATGAGCAGATGAGCTAATTTCTGCACAGGAAGGAAAAGCCTGGGTGGAAACCCCGCATCAGAGGCTGCTGAACAGAGCAGTGGCATCATTCTGCTGGTGCTGGGCACCAGTCTGACTTCACAGAGCTGTCCATGTGTTGGAGAAGACGCTGGCAGTGCACTCGTCATTCCTCTTTAAGTATCCAAACCAGATTAAACAAGCCAAGTCTCCGGGCATCCATAAACTTCATCTTGGGAAGGCTGCAGAGCTCTCCCAGTGCCCCAGGCCAGGGGCTCTGGGTCTGAGGATCCCAGTCTACAACCCCAAAAGGAGCTGAGGCCCAGGACATCCATCCCCCCTCGAGGCTGGGGCAATGGGGCCTTCTGTCACCATGCGCTGGGTTCAATTCCGAGAGGAAAGTATGCTCCTAAAGCCACACAGCCCTTCTGCTCCTTTTGGGCCTGAACCAAAAATGCACCTCCCTTCCCCCTGCATTTCCCCCCGACACACCTTTCCTTCCACTGGAACATAACCCCAAATAAGATGTTGGCCTGACATGAAAGGCAAAAGTATAAATATTTTTAAAAGGAGCAGAATTCCTGCCTCTCTCACAGTTTGCTCCAGCTAATAGGTTTCAGATGTCGCACATACTTCATTCATTCAGCCCCATTCAGTCTCCTAGGAGCCCCCGCTGTATTTATTAAACACAGCAATTGTGGAATGTTCAGCACTTACAGAATAAAACACACCATCCCCCCCATTACACACACACGCCCCCCCCCCAAAAAAAAAGAAGTGTGATTAGAAAGCTTTGTGAGTGACCTAAACCTGTCATTCTGGTCCCAATCCCAGTGCCCACTCCAGCATCCTGCCCGTCCCAAGCGCACTGCCCCAGGTTAACCCTTCCTGGCCTGTTCCAGCCCCCAGGAACACCCTCTTCCATGGTTTTCCCCCTCAGCAGGACCACTTTCTGCCTCCTCAGAGCACCTCCGTTCCACTGTGTTATTATTAAGTGTGTACTTTTAGACACTTGGCTCCCAACTGCATTGTGTCTCTGCAGCCTCGGTAACTCTTCCCACTGCTCGATGGGAGAGTCAAGCCCTGAAATCCTGCAGGATGCCAGTGCTAATTTCAGCAGCAAAGAGCTGGAGAACACGAGATCTTTCCTAGAGGGATTCAAATGGAAGCAGACATAATACAAGAGCCATTTTTCATTACAATGCTGGCAGGAAGAGCAGAGGAGGATGTCTGGACTAGAAGCATTGTAGAGGCAATAGGGGGAGTTTGTTCCAGCAAAAGCAACCTGCCAGCACTGGGTGACTGGTCAGAGCAATTTGCTGGAGTCTGGCATGGTCCCAGCCCTTCTTTGGGGAGAGACACATGAAAAGCAGATCTTAAAGGGTATATGAGGCCTGGAGTCTGGGCTGGGAAGATCTGGCAGGAGCCAGCAGCGCAGAAATGGCCTTTGCTTAAGGCCACGTCCAGCTCGTGTGATGGATGCGTTTCTATTGAGGTCTTGAGCGCACTTCACAGCCCCCAACCAGCCCCACCTGGGGCCCCTGGCCCAGAAGCTTCATTTCAGCTCAGTCCTGCCTCAGTTATGTCCAAGATGAGCCTGTCCCCAGCTCTGTCGCTGCTGCTCTGGACTCTGGCCACCATCTCCATCTGGGCCCTGGTGGGTGCAGAGCCTGCTTGCAGAGCTGGGTTGTCCTTCTCACCCCCCAGCTCCCGGTCCCATAGGGAGCAGCCAGCCCTCTCCCAGGCAAGTTGGAAGTGCACAGGAGGCAGCCTGAACGGGTAATGCAGGAACCAGGGCATGGAAAAGCTGGTGTCTAGGAATGAGCGTGCCTGGGAAGGAGCCAAGTGCTTGGATGAGACTCACCAGACCTGGGAAGGCATCAGCAGAGACAAGGGGCTGCAGGCACAGCACTAGGAAAGACTCATGGCTACACAGCTTCTGGCTCTCGGAGATGCCTCCATTCCCAAAGAGGACTTTGCCACACCATCAGCAGGACCTGGGGAAGGCAACGTGTACAGCAGGGTTTAGGAGGGTTGTGATGCCCCCAGTCTGCAAGCTGCAGCCTATGAATGTCCTTGCAGAGCCATCCCTCTTTGTGTGACCCCTCCACCTCCCCTTTCAGGAGCTCAGATCACCCCATGCTGTGCCACTGCTCTTCCCTCAATGGCAGCAGTATTGCAGGAACAGCCCAGCCCCAGACTAACACATCATGGGAAAAGTGACCTCTCCTAAAGGTGTCAGGATTCATTTCTCACCCTGCTTTGGCTGAGGAGCCCCACACCCATGGAGATACCCCCTGGTTCATGGGAACTGCACTGCTGTCACTGTTTCCACATTACGGGTCTCTGCCCACTTCAAAGGCCCCAGAATAAGCCTTGTCCCAGACACGTTCCCAAGGGAGTCGTTGGGTTAGAGTCAGGAGCTTTGGTTATTAGTCCCGCTGCAGGAGGTTACAGAGGAAGAGATGAATTGTGGTGTGCTGGAAAACGCACCAAGCGGGCTGAGAGTCACTGCAGAGCAATCATGATGCTTCACTACAGCCCTGTGTGGAAGGCACATCTGCCACAGCTCTCTGCTTGGGTAGGGTAACTCCTTGCTCTGACCGCTCCCAGGGCATTCCCACCTTTGCCATTTTTCCTCACCTTCCAATTGTACAGGAGGCAAAAGACCCCGGGAGCCCTGGTGCCTGCAGTACTGCTAATGTTCTGGCCTGCTTCCTGTCCATCCATTCTGCCTGGTGGCATCACAGCAGCAAACCCCCATTTCCCCTCAGCCAGTCCCCTTCACATCATCTCGGAGTGCTCCTTTTCCTACATTTCAGGTAACAATAGGTCAGATCTCAGGTAGTCACCATCAAGGAAGGCTTGAAGAGGTTAAGGAAGCCATGGAATGCAGCATCGCGCTGAGATCCCCGAGTGGCAAGGATGGAAACAGGCAGCTTGTTGCAGGGAAGCAGCAGCAGGAGTCAGGGAGACATTTCCGGGGCAAAGAGATGGGCTGGAGATGCACCAAAGCAGCATCGTTGGGCTCAGAAGTGTTTTCCTCTGGAGAGTGGGTGAGGCAGGAGAGCAGAGGCTGGCTCTGTGCAGCTCAAGCCAGAGCAGGGAAGATGCTGCAGGCAGGGTCCTTTCTGAAGTCAGCTCTTCCATGCATCCCCTTATTTCAGCAGTCTCTTCTCTGACACCGAGACAACAACTGTGTGCAGGGAAAAGGGTTCCAAAAGGTTCTGAGCTTCCAAAAGCTTTAGGGATTGGAGTTGAGGTTCAAGGATCCCAAACAGGAATCCATGGTCCATCTTGCACTGTTCTTTAGTACTTCAGTGTCACTCCTCTATGTGCTCATGGCATACATACAGATTGTCTGGAGAGATGCCCAGCTCATGAGCTCAAACCAGTGCCCCAGTCCAAGCATCTGAACATGTACTGGAAAAAACCCTACAGAAGATTCCTGCCCATTCCTGAAACTTGGTGCCTTTGGGACAGCAATACTCCCCATCCCACTGTGGGTTTCCAGCCTTTTCTGGGAGGCTGGGTAAGCATCTGCTGGTGATTAAGAGTTTGTCGTTTGGAAAGAGCTGACAATTACCTCTAATTATTCCAAGTAGGTCAGGTTCTTCAGCACAAGCTTATGTGATGCCTGTTGGCTGGAATTTGGGCTTTCAAACCCCGTCGTCACTGGGGAGCTGAATCCACCTCTGCTCTCTCACTTTCGGGGAACCAATTCCTCCCATAAATAACAGGTCCCACATGCCTTGACCTGAACATGCCTGGCCTCCTGAGCTGAGTTACCAACCTGCTTTCACACAAGCCCTAGGGCTCTTTTGGAGTTTAGCTGGAGCGAGACCACGTGCCAGGAGGTGGGACCTGACAGAGGAACAAGGAGCACACCCTTCCTCATCCATGGCTAAATACCTGGGGAGCAAACACGGAGCCTGGGTGGTCAGGACAGTGGGTTTTCACCTGATTTACTGAATGACTCCATGCGTTGGGCCTGGCTGGGATGGAGCTCTCACTGGGATGGAGCTCTCACTGGACGGAGCTCTCACTGGGATGGAGCTCTCACTGGGATGGAGCTCTCACTGGATGGAGCTCTCACTGGGATGGAGCTCTCACTGGATGGAGCTCTCACTGGGATGGAGCTCTCACTGGATGGAGCTCTCACTGGGATGGAGCTCTCACTGGATGGAGCTCTCACTGGGATGGAGCTCTCACTGGATGGAGCTCTCACTGGGATGGAGCTCTCACTGGATGGAGCTCTCACTGGGATGGAGCTCTCACTGGATGGAGCTCTCACTGGGATGGAGCTCTCACTGGATGGAGCTCTCACTGGGATGGAGCTCTCACTGGATGGAGCTCTCACTGGGATGGAGCTCTCACTGGATGGAGCTCTCACTGGGATGGAGCTCTCACTGGATGGAGCTCTCACTGGGATGGAGCTCTCACTGGATGGAGCTCTCACTGGGATGGAGCTCTCACTGGATGGAGCTCTCACTGGGATGGAGCTCTCACTGGATGGAGCTCTCACTGGGATGGAGCTCTCACTGGATGGAGCTCTCACTGGGATGGAGCTCTCACTGGATGGAGCTCTCACTGGGATGGAGCTCTCACTGGATGGAGCTCTCACTGGGATGGAGCTCTCACTGGATGGAGCTCTCACTGGGATGGAGCTCTCACTGGATGGAGCTCTCACTGGGATGGAGCTCTCACTGGATGGAGCTCTCACTGGGATGGAGCTCTCACTGGATGGAGCTCTCACTGGGATGGAGCTCTCACTGGACGGAGCTCTCACTGGGATGGAGCTCTCACTGGATGGAGCTCTCACTGGG
>NDXB01006516.1:26586-39922 GCA_002631895.1 Agapornis roseicollis | reverse complement strand
CTCCCTGGATGGAGCTCTCACTGGGGTGGGGCTCTCACGGGATGGAGCTCTCACTGGGATGGAGCTCTCACTGGACGGAGCTCTCACTGGGATGGAGCTCTCACTGGGATGGAGCTCTCACTGGGATGGAGCTCTCACTTTCCATGTCAAAATTCCCAGCTTGCTTGGAAATGCCCTTTGAGGCCTCCAGGGCAAGGTGAGGGGGTGAAGACTGCAGCTTTAACCCCATGTGGGCATTCCTTTATCTCAGGGACTCCTGGTATCTATTGTCCTGGATGGGCTCTAATTCCCCCTGGGCTGGGAACTTGGCTATGCATGAGCAGCCGCCATCAACAGGGCTTGGACCAGGCGACCTTGAAAGGTCCCTTCCCATCCAAACTATTCCATGATCCTGTGAGCAGTTCCACTTCCCCAGTCCTACAGGGGCCTTGCTGAGCTGCGTGGCTGCCTCCTTGTCCTGGGAAAAGAGCTGCAGAGCAGGATGAGGGGCTGCTTGCGGAGTGTGATGAGTGTGGTGCTGATCATCCTGCTTGACTGCAAAGCTTTTGCTCCATCTTCCTTCCAGACACGGGCCAAGCTCTTCCCAGAGGGTATGGCCATTAACCGACAACAGTGACACTAGGACCATTCCCTTCAAGAGCTGTGGCAGCCCCAGGGAAGCACGTCAGGAGCTCCTTATCTACGTAACTCCCTCAAAGGTCCAGCCAGCGATGCCATCAGGCCCAAGCGCATGAAGAGCCCAGCACAGGTATCTCCTACCCACATCCCAGGCGGTTCTTACCCAGGTTTATGGCAGTGCTGTCTAGAGAGGGCTCCTTTGAAGCCAGGGCACAGACCCCAGCATGGAGCACCCTGTTAATGAGACAGTTAAAATGGCACAAACACAACTGGAAAATGTGCTGCCCTGAAAGGCCAATAGATTCAAATTCCTTCTCCCTAATTACATGTGATTGCTTTTTGGCAAGCGCTCAACCTGCCAGAGCAGTGAGGTTTTACAAACATTCACATAGGCATTAGATCATTGTTTGAAGGAGTTATTGGCAGCCCAAATCTGAAGTAAAAACACCGTTTAAAGAAGACCATCTTGAGCAGGGTGAAGCTGTCTGCTTTCATGTCTCCTGATTGTCTCCTCACACCCAAAAGCCCCTCTAGCTTCATGTCATTCCCATCACAACAGCCTTCATGGGTATGGATGTCACGCTTTTGGGGTGTTCTGACACATGCTTGTCACTCGTGCAAAAACCAGGCCACAGATGGGTTCCTTTGCCTTCTTGTAGAGTGGAAATCACAGCATGGTTGAGGTTGGAAGAGATCACCTTGGTCACCCAGTGCAACGTCCCTGCTCCAGCACTGCTCAGGGCTCGGCTGTGTTCAGCTCTGCACCTACAGGTCAACCCCAGCCAGCTCTGGTGCCTGGCGTTATCCCTGCACTTGCATTTCAGGTGGCTGCTCTCTGTCCCTCTCTCCAGGCAGTGCAGACCCTCCTGAATGCCAGCACAGCAGCCAGCGGGATCGGGCTCTCCTCCCAGTTTTGGATGGCCACAAGGCAGGTTTGCAATGGATGTGGTACCCAGGGAGGACCCTGCGCACACCAGGACTTGCGCTGGCTCAAGGCACAAGTGGCTGTGGGCAGTGGCTGATGCACACATAACTGATGTACACAGGTGATCTTCACCCACCTGCCCACAGACGCTCACATTACACCAGGGTACAAGCACTGCAGTCTTCTCCCTATTACTACATACAACACACACGTCCTCCGGCATCACTCACCACTTCAAGGAGGAAGGTGGTGCTTTATGGGAAACACCAAAAGCCTGGTTTGGGGGTGAATCTGTGCTCCATACAGCCCAATGGTGCAGAGCTGGACAAAACACCCCGAGCCCTGGCAGCCGACCAGCCTGGAGCACTGCACGGTGCAGCTTCCACCCCAGAGCCCATGCAGGACACCCTTGCCTTACATGTGCTTCCTAAATTAGATCTCCTGAGACCCACGTTGGCTTTTTAAGAGCAGGGTGAGGTTGTTAGTGACCAACGTTATCCATTAAGCAGGAATCAGCTGCTTTTATTAGACTTGGAAGTGCTGTAAAAGGAAAAGGGGGGGGATGCAACATCACGACCCCCCTCACCTCCCCAGCAGAGCCCCTCTGCCTGGCACAGAGGGGGTTTCACTCAGGGTTCTGGCACGTTACTGTACTTGTTCAGTTACCTACTGCTGCTAAGTTACAGCGAGCCCCAGACTAAGCACAGGAGCCTTGTGGAGGTGCAAGAAGACAGAGGCAAAGTTTGGAAGGGGCAGCTCCCCAGCAGGCCCCTTCTCCTAAGGCCAAAAGGAAAGAAAAACCCAAGCTGGAAAGGCTCTGGCTGAGGCCTGCCAAGCTCTCCACCCAGGAAAGTCAGGGTATGCAGGCTCCTTCCTCACCAAGTCAGAGCTTGAGCTACGCACTCCCTGTCTGCCACCAGCTGGGCTGCTCGCAGGCAAAACCCCAGCTAAACCCCACTACAACACAGCAGCACAACAGCCACAGTGAGCCCCTCCATGCAGGTCCCCTCCACAACGCACTCAGACATAACCTATAGCTGTCAGTAAAGGATCTCACAAGCTTTGGTCCATGGATTCAGTGACCAAGGGGGTTGCTCTTGTAGTTGTGTGAGTTCTTGTGCTCCCAGAGAGCTGCTGCTCCAGCCATGGAGGTACCAGAACCAACTGCCTCAGGTCATGGCCCTGTATTCCAGAACCTCCAGTTCCATAAAGAAACTGATGAAGCAGCACATTTCAGTTACAGGGCATGTAAATGATGGAGAAGCATCTGTGAGAGCTTTGAGAGCTGCCAGGTGACAAGAAAACGCATCCTGCCAAGGACATTCTGAAATCAAACTCCAAATTCAAACATTCCTTATTAATAATGCATGAAAACAAGCAAGAAACTACCCAGGAACCACCCTGTCAAAGCTCTCTTGCGTTTGCCACCGCCTCTGAGCAAGCACGTTGAATTTATGTGTTCTGAACTGATTTGAGTGTGTCACAAGCAATGGCTTCATTGAGAGCTGAATTAACACAAAAGCTTCAAGGCCTCTCTGAATATTAACTAGTGCCCCCCCCAGCATCCTGCAAGTCATTATGATCATCCTACAGAGATGGACATGCAGCGAGGCTGGTTTCCTTCCGAAGGTCATACACTGCGATGGAGCCAAGGGGAAAAGTAGTTGGTCCTGGGTTTTCGGTATTAAGCAACTCTGCCTCCCTGAAACCAGTCGCACAACACCTTTATTTTCTTGCTCAAACAGCAGAGCCCACAAAATGCAAAGAGAAGCAGGAGGGGGGCTTTTGTCCCCATATGTATAATCAGTTCTTGCCATCTCAAGACCTTGTGAACACACATTCCAAACCCACCCACGGTACGGAGCCGTCGGCCGCTCTGAGCTGTGCGGATTTCCCACCCCAGTGACCTGCTTTGACTCCCAGCACCACAAAGGCTGCTTGGCTTCTCTCAAGCACACCAGGAAAGCCCAGGTGTCCAGCTCAGCCCCTTCGTGGTGCCTTTGAGTGCACGTTGGATCACCAAACAGACACACAATGGCCGATTGTCAGCGTGAGGCCAAAGGCAGCTGACACTTTCCCAGGGAAAAAATGCCTTTGCTGTGTGTTTGGAAGGTTACACAGCTGTAAGTCACATCAAGAAGGAGCTGAAACCCTGGAGGGATGCTTGCCTCAAACACACATGGCCTATGGAAGGAAGCTCTCCCGTGGACCAACGTACCATTAACTCCTGCTGCTGGGAGCCCATTCCTGCGGCTGGAAGCGGTTTAGAGCCTCAAAGTGCTGCTCGCTTGTCCTGCACATCACTCGTGTCTCATCTCCCACCCAGGGCCTGGCCTGGCCCCTGTTCGTTTCCCCCTTTGATAAGGAGCAGGCTTCCCTCCGCACTCACCAGTGCTGGGATCCGCGGCGCAGCCTCTCGAGTGGGAGAACCGCGGCCAAGGCGCTGGCAGCATTCCCGGGACAGTTCCTCTGTGCCCGCTCCCAACCGTGCCGGAGCTGGAGCGAGGCGGAACCGCACCGCAGGGGATGAGCGAGCCCCCGTCCCAGCCCTGCCCGGACAGGGCAGGCTCCGGCGGGCAGAAGGGCACTGCCCGGGTCCCTCCGTAGGTGCCGATCGAAGAGCGCAGCAGCGCCCGGGTAAAGCGGCAGCGGGGGAACATGGAAGAGGATCCATGGAATTCCGAAGGGAAGCAGGGATCCTTGCCCTGG
Organism: Agapornis roseicollis; assembly: GCA_002631895.1. NCBI lineage: Eukaryota > Metazoa > Chordata > Aves > Psittaciformes > Psittacidae > Agapornis > Agapornis roseicollis. The sequence continues at coordinate 35,670 of NDXB01006516.1, read as the reverse complement.
CAGGCACCAGGGAGGTCCCGCTCGGAGGGATGCGGGATCATGCCCATGCCCTGGCCAAAGCCGGGCAGCAGCAGAACCGCTTGAGCAGCCCGGCACAGGGCTGTGATGGGGACGGGTGCTCGAGGGGCTCTGTGCTTCCTCTGCCAGCCCATCCTCATCCTCATCCTCATCCTCACCAGAGCCACCCGTAGGGCTCTACACGAGCCCAGCCAAGACAAAACGGACTTCACCTTCCCCTGCTTGGGGCGGCACAAACGACCTCGGAGGAGGATGGAGCCGGGGGGGTCTCTGCTCCCGAAGAACACGGGATGGGGCTGGCCCAGGCTTCGATGGAGACTGGGAACACGTCCCGGGGCACGGGGCTGAGCGGAGGGCTCGGAGGGAACAGCGGAGGGAGCCCGAGGGGGCAAGAGGCGAGACGGGGCCGGGGGGGAGCCCCGCGGCAGCGCTGCGGTTGCGTCCTGAGGGCAGCGGGGGCGCTGTGGTGCGCACACGGCGCCGCGCGGCTGCAGCGCTGGCCGGGGAGAGGCGGAACGGAGCGGCGGGCGTCACGGCTCTTGTGTGCGAGCAGCGCCGCCTGCCGGTGGGAGGCCATCGGGGGGTGCGGAGACATCGGGGACCCGGGTTCGAGACCGCGCTACCCCCCTCCTGAGACCACCCCGCCACACACACACACACAACCTCCCCAGGGGCCTTTTGGGGCCTCTCAGAGGCCAAGGGAGCGTCCCCAGGGATGGAGAACATGACAAAGAAGGCTGGGGATGAGAGCTTCAGGTGTGTTTAGTGCCCGGGTCTGGCTCCTCCCGTCGGCGTTGTTCTAAAAGGTAAAAGCCCAATTCATAATACATGCCCGAAGCCAAACTTCATAAGAGCATCAAATCTATTTAGGTTCAATCAATTTAGGCTGAGAGGCAAACAGCAAAGCAGCGGGAAGCCACGGTGTCGGCCGGCCTCAGCCCACTTCCTCGTGCAGGAAACACCATCCCCAAGGGGGAACCCGCTGCCAAGGGTGGCCCCACAGGAGCCCCTGTGCATGGGGCTGCTGCTCCTGGGGCCCAGACCCACAGGAAAGGGGGTTGGGTTCTGGTCAAGAAAGATTCAACCCTTCCCATTCCCCAACCCTGCTGCCTTCATGGGGACATTGGGGGTAGAGCAGATGGCACCAGTCCCACACTGTCCCCCATAGACCCCAGTACCCTCATCCCCCCCATGAGACCAGCTGTCTCATTGGGGTGAGTATAAATACTTTATTGCTGCTGGGCTGTGCTGTGGGGGGGGGCTGCAGGGGTGCACAGGGCCCCAGTGCTGGGGGTGGGGGGGTTACTACAGTGCTGCCAGGAGAAGCAAAGGGGCACAGAGGGTGCTGCCATGAGCCTGTCCATGTCACTGCCTGTGTCACCATCCCCTCAGCAGCTCATCTGTCCTGCTCCTGCAGCCGCTGCATCCTCAGGATCTGACACAGGAGTTTCTGCACGTCCTCGTCCATGTGGCCCTGGGATGAAAGGGACATTGGTGAGGACATCAAGGAGTCTGTGAGGAATCACCCTCACAGGACAAACTCCCTTATCTCCAACCTGAACTTCCCCTCTTTCTGTCTGAGCCCATCACCCCTTGTCCTGTTGCTCCAGTCCCTGATGAAGAGCCCCTCTGAAGCACCTTTGTAGCCCCCTTCAGACACTGGAAGCTGCTCTGAGGTCTCCAAGCAGCTCCTCTTCTCCTGGGGCTGATCAGCCCCAATGTCCTCAGCCTGCCATGTCCCCAGCTCCCCCACAGCCACGTCCCCATCTCACCTGCACAGCGTAGAGCAGGTGGCTCCTGTACAGCGTCACCACTTTGCTGTGCCTCGTTTCTGTCTCCTGCAGGGAGCGATGGCTGTGAGCAGGGGGTTGGCAAAGCCCAGGACCCACCAAGCAGCGGGCACAGGACCCCTGGTACCCACCAGCAGCTTCTCCTCCAGCGCGCGGATCCTGGCCTGGAGCGCAGCAGCACTGGGGGGTGGCTGCGGTGCTCCCTGGGACTCGGGGAGGACCTTCAGGGCTTCCTTCAGTCTGAAGACCTCCTTTGAGAGCTCTGTGATCTGCAGGACACGGGGATACAGGCAATGCTCAGACCCAGCCCTGGGGCCACCGTGGAGCCACCATGGCTGTGACCACAGCACCACCGGGTGGCCCCGGGCAGAGCCAGCGCCTTCCCAGCCGTTCCCGATTCACTCTTGGCTTTGGGAGGAAAAGGGGAACAAAAGGGGCAAGTTCGCATGGAGGTGTGTGCCCATGTGGGTGCTTACGTGTGCAAGCATGCATGTGTGTGCAGGGACAAGTGTGCAAGCATGTACCGTTGTGTGAACACATGCATGTACACATAAGCACCTACATGTGTGTATGTGCACGTATCTGTGCGTGTGCGTGTGCATGTTTGTGAGTGTGTTTCCCCTGCAACCTGGGCCGATCCTGAGCAGTGATGTGAATCACAGAATGAATCAGCCTGGTTTGGCCCAGCTCCAACCCCTGCCATGGCAGGGACCCCTTCCACTGGAGCAGCTTGCTCCAAGCCCCTGTGTCCAACCTGGCCTCGAGCACTGCCAGGGATGGGGCAGCCACAGCTTCTCTGGGCCATCACCCTGTGCCAGCGCCTCAGCACCCTCACAGGGNCGATCTCTGGGCCATCACCCTGTGCCAGCGCCTCAGCACCCTCACAGGGAAGAGCTTCTGCCTCAGAGCTCAGCTCAGTCTCCCCTCTTTGGGCAGGTTCAAGCCATTCCCCTCGGCCTGGCCCTACAGGCCCTTGGCCCAAGCCCCTCTCCAGTTCCCCTCCACCCATCCCTACCTTCCTATCCCTGTCCCTGACGAGCCGGGCCGCGTCCTCAGCGTGGCCGTGGAGCTCCCGCAGCTTCCGCGCCTCCTCCTGCGCCTCCGCCAGCTGCTGCTGCGCGGTGCCCAGGCGCTGCTCGGCCGCCTGCCGCTCGCTCTTCATGAACAGCGCCTGCCGCTGCACCCGGAACACCTCCTCGCACGTCTTCTCGTGCCGCCGGCTCAGCTCCGCCAAGCGCTGCTCCAGCGCCGCCGCCTCTGCCCGCAGCCCGGCCTGCGCCGCCTCGTGCTGCCCACGCGGCACCGCGCCCGCCAGCTCGGCCTCCAGCCTCGCGGCCTCGCGCCCCTTGGCCTCGGCGGCAGCCTCCACCTGGGCCACGCGCTCCTGCAGTGCCCGCGCCTGCTCCTCCAGCGCGGCGGTGACCCGGGCGTGCTCGTCCCGCGGCACGAAGCCCTCCTGCTGCGCGCGCCGCAGCCGCGCCAGCGCCTCCTCGTGCTCGCGACGCCCCACGGGCCGCGCCGCCAGCTGCTCCCGCAGCGAGCCCAGCTCCGCGTCCCGCTGGCCCAGCGTCTCCCGCAGCTGCCCCAGCTGCGCCGTCACCTCCTCGTGCTGCCGCACCAGCTCCGCCACGCGCCGCTCCAGAGCCCCCGGCTCGGGGCCGCCCGCTGCTCGCCAGTCCCGCGCCTTGGCCTCCAGCTCCCGCCGCAGAGCCTGGGCCTCGGCCTCAGCGCGGCCGCAGCGCTCCAGCAGAGCCTCCTTCTCCCTCGACGCCTCCTCCAGGGACACCGTCACCTCCACGGCCTCCTTGCCGGCCTCCAGACGCGCCTGCAGCTCCTTCACCTGCTGCTCCCGCTCCTCCAGCGCTGCCTGCGCCTGCCGCAGCGCTGCCCGGGCCTCCGCCAGCTCAGCACCAGCCGAGGAGGAGGAAGAGGAGGAGGGCTCTGGGTCACCCAGTGCTGCCTTGCACTTGGCACAGGTTCGGGCCGGCTCCTTGGCAGGCCGCGGTGCTGCTGTGCTCCCCTCCATGGGCTGCCCCTCCGGCTGCCCCCCAGCTTCATCCCTTGCAGACTGCACCCGCTCCAGCTCCCGCTGCAGGGCCCTGTATTGGCTGATGGGCACAAAGCCCCCCGGTGTGGACGTGTCGCTCTCGTCCCGCTCGTAGTTCTCCAGCACCTGCAATGGGGATGGTGATGGCGCTGGGACCCTGAGGCCAGGCACAGGGAGGGACAGACGCACACATGGCCTTGCCTGTATTTTCTCCCTCAGCTCCTTGTTCTGCACGGTGAGGGACTGGACCTGCCCCTGCAGCGTGGCCAGCAGCTCCTCGGCCGAGGGGCTCAGCGTCTTCTTGGAGAGCAGCAGCTCTGCTCCTGCAGGGTGCAGGGGCTCTCACGCTGTTCCCACCATGGCCCCACTGCACGGTGCCACCTCCCCAAGGGCCACCCCATACCTGGGAATTCAAGCGGGTCTCCCTCCTCGTCCTGCAGCGTCTCGATGTCGTAGCTTGTGTTCTCCTTCTCATTCTGGGGGTGCAGAGCGGTGGTCAGCCCCCAACTCCCCAAGCCCCTGGTGCTGCCAGTGTCTGCTCACACCTACCTCCAGCGAGGACAGGCGGCTCTGCAGAGCCTCCACCTCCTTGCCCAGCCGCTCCTTCTCAGCATCCCGCGCCGCCAGCCGCTGCTCCAGCTCCTGGATCTGTGGGGCCAGGCACAGGGGTACGGTCCCCTTTGCTCCCACTGGAGTCCCAGAAGCATCCACAGCACAAGGACCCCGTGCAGAGCCTCACCTGCTTCTCCATGGAGCGCAGGGAGCTCTCGTCCAGCTCTGCCCGCTACCAGGACACCGAGAGAAAACAGGGAGGCATCAATGCTGCCCCCATCCCTGCCATCCCTAGGGACACGCTGGTCTCTCCCCACAACCCTGCAGCTCGCTGGTACCTCCCGTCTCTGCTTTTCCTGCTGCTCCAGGCCCCGGATCTTCTGCAGGAACTGGGCCCGCTCCTGCCGCAGCCGCACGATCTCCTCGTAGGCGTCCCGGTCCTCCTGCAGGCACGCGGCTGCCGAGCCCCCATGCCCAGCCCTGACACCCCCTCCCCAGTGCCAGCCCCTCCTGCCCATCCTCACCGGGATCCTCACCATGCTGCAAGGGGTGCGGGGAGCTTTGGGACACCAGAGGGAGAGGGAAGGGCTCAAGCATGGCACAGACACCCCCCATCAACCCCCCAGTGCCAGCTCAGGCCCCCAGGTGAGGTTTGTTTTGGACCCATGGCGTGGATAGAAAGGGGCTGATAGACAAAACAGGGGACTGGGATCTGGGGTGCTGCACCCCAGGAGCGGGGATGAAGCCTCTGTTGCAGCTCAGGCCAGCCAATGAGCATCACCTCCACTGCAGGACTGGGTGAAGCTGAGGAGCTTTATTCAAACTGGCCATGGTTGGGAGACCCTGCACTGGGGGTGGCTGTGGAGCTAAGGGGGACCCCCCTCACCTGGCTAGGGGTGCCCAGGGGGGGTAGAGGGGCTTTCCTCTTCCTTGGGGTGCTGCTCTTCTCCCTCACGGATGACTGGCTGGGCGAAGACGTCTGCAGAGACACCAGGACAGAGGGGCATCACACATAAAGTGACTCCTCCTTCCTGACCCACTGCCACCTCGGAGAGCCTCAGGGCTCCTGGGGACCCCCACCCTAGAGGGGGGCAGTGGGGCAGGCCCTTACCTGGGACGTCTGCTCAGCTGACTCCTCCTCTGTTGGCAGAGTGGGAGGAAAGGGAAATTGGGGCAGTTTAGGGGATAGCAGGGGCAGGCGGAGCTCGTGTGGGTGCAGGGGCACCCCTGTGTGTGCTCATACATGGGTGGGCACTTAGGGAACATGTGTGTGCACGGGGGACACGTGCATACAAAGGGCACACGCAAACATGGGGTACATGGATGTGTAATTGCAGGGATGCACACATGTGCAGACACAGGGAGACACACGCACCCAGACATGCACACGCAGACACACATAGAAACACACGTGCATTTACACCTCCATGCTTGCAAACACATGTGAACATGCATGTGCAAGCATGTGCAGACACCGAGACAGGCAACAGAGGCTCAGTACCACCTCCCTACCCTGGGTTGGAGACAGCATGGGCAAAGGCACCCCCAGAGTGTGGGAAAATGGGACCTGTGCCCCCCCAGCCTTGCTCAGCCCCAGCAGCATGGGTCAGACAGCCTGACCCCATGGGTCCAGCCCTGTGGACAAGGAGCAGGGTGGCATGGCTGCCTTACCACTGGCCCAGGACCGGCGCTGAGCAGCCTCCTGCAGGAAGTGCTGGATGAGGGCATTGCCTGTGGCCAGGCTGTAGTGAGCAGCATCGTGACCTGTGGAGTCCACCACAGCCACCCGGGCACCAGCGTTGACCAGCACCTCCACGGTCTCCACGCTGCCATTCTCACAGGCCAGCATCAAAGCTGTCCTGAGCACAGGGATGAGGGCAGGGGTGAGGGGCCCATTCCCTCCATGCCCCCATCTGCTCCCAGTCCCCCCAGTGCACACTCACCTCCCCTGCAGGTCCCGGCTGTTGACGGCAGCGCCGCGGTGCAGCAGGTACCGGCACAGCTCCGAGTGGCTCATCTTGGCTGCCAGGATCAGTGGCGTGGAGCCATCCTGGGCTCAGGAAGACACACAGACCAGGTTCAGATCCCCCATGGGGGGAAACTGTTATCTTCTGCCTTCCATGTGACACTTCAGGGCGTGTTTTCATGCCAAGTACTGCTGCTGTTCCCCCTGGCCTCCTGCTGCTCTGCATAGCACTGCAGGGCGAGGAGCAGAGGGATCTCACCTTGTCCTTGATGTTCAAGGGAGCCTTGAAATCACAGAGGATCTCGGAGCAGGAAATGCAGCCACTGAATGCTGGGGAGAGGACAGAGGCTGAGTACTCTGCCTGCACAGAGACAGGAGCAGGACAGGGCTGGTACTGTCCTCACTCACCTGCATGGTGCAACGCTGTTCGCCCACTGCCATCAGCCACGTCCACAGGGCAGGAGGCCTGAGGGAGAGAGCCTGGGTTACAGGAGAACAGGGGACAGACAGACAGACTCCCTGGCATGGTGGAGGACCGGGCAGAGCTGGGAACCACCATGCCAACCAATAGCACTGGTGAGGGAAGGGAGCCCAAGGACAGGAGGACGCCATGCTGGCACAGCACCCTCTCTTGCAGCACCATGCTCCCGGCCTCAGTACCTGCAGGAGTTTGCTGACACACTGTGGGTGGCCATGCTTGGATGCCAGATGCAGGGCAGTGTGACCTGGGGAGAGGGACAGACAGACAGGCAGCTCAGGGAACAGCCAACGGTAGAGAGGCCTGACTGGGTGACAGACAGAGAGATGGGCACACAGGAGGATCTGCTGGACTGGGGCTGAACAGGATCCATTCCATGGGCATCATCAGTCAGCGCTTTGGTCCCCCATAGAAAGATGGGACAATTTACAGGTGAGGCCATCACCTCTGTCCCCTCTGCTCTGCCGGCAGAGCAGGACCAAGCAGGGAGCACTGGTGGCCCTGGGTGGAATGTGGCATTAGCCAGGGGCATGTGGTGGCCATGCCCTCACCTGAGCTATCCTTGGTCATGGCATCCACGCCGTGGGCCAGCATGGCCTCAAGGCAGTCCACGTTCCCCCGCATGGCAGCCAGGTGGAACCTGCAGCAAGAACAGGGGCTGTAGGACTCAAGTGCCTGGTGCAAGCCCCATGTCCCTGGTGTCCTAGGGATGGGGGTCAGCACTCACGCGGATTTGCCCTCTGAGTCCAGCTTGGTGGGGACCAGGCCCTTGCGGACAAGGAGGGACGTCACCTTCCCGGCATCATTGTAGTCCACAGCTTGCAGGAGCTTCTCATCGTTCTTGGTCCAGTCCTGGCTCTGCAACGAAGCCCAGAGAAGGCTGTGATGGGTTGTACCACCCCCAGGATGCTGGGCTGGGCTCAGGTGCCTGTCCCCATCCCCATCCCTGGTATCTTCCACCCGTCCCTATCCCTTGGGGTGCTGTGGTTCCTGACCCCTAGGTTTAGCTGGGAAGAGGATCCCCTTCAGCCTCTGCTCCAGTTCATAGCTCCTGCACCAGGAGATTTACAGCTCCGGTTTAGCTGGGGCTGGGGCAGACTATGACCAGCAAGGGCTTGGGAAGGACTCAACACTGCCTCTAGGTTTGCCCCTGCCATCCCAGAGACCCCAGTGCTAAACACAGCCAGCACCATGAGGCGCATGAGCCCCATCCCTGCCTGGGTCTCCCCGCTGAGCCCATTCCCAGCCCTGTTTTGCTCTCTGCTAAGAAGAGGCCCAAGCCAAGGCAAGCACAGTTGATAGTAAGAGCAGATCCCTTGGGATGGCTCCAGCCCCCCTTGGATACAAGGGGCACAACGTTGTGTGCCCACCCCTGCAAGGCTGGGGCTGGCTGGGGGCTTGCTGACAGCAATCCCACACGGGAGCGACCCAGGAAGCCCGGGATTCATCCCGCAGCCCATGACGACAAAGTGGAGCTCGCTGGGGCCGCAGCAGCAGGAAATGGATGTCACCCTTGGGAGCTGCTTCCATCCTGCCCCTCACCAGCCTGATGCCAGCACCAGACAGGGGACCTGCACCCCTGTGTGCATCCGGAGGCCCTGCAAGCCCCTCCAGCCCTGCGGGGCCAGGGGACTCTGGAATAACCCAGTCTCCCAGGGTTACAGGACAAGCTGGGAGGGCAGCGCCTGCCCCCATACGCTGTCATACAAGGACAAAGCAGGTTGGAGAGGACGCAGCCGAGCTCCGGGACCGGGATGGAGGTGGAGGGGGCCCGATGGGGTGGGGGTGACACGGCTTACCCGGGAGGACGTGACCGGAGGGGACAGGAGATGGAGGACGGGCACGTACCGCGAAGGAGGCGGCGGCACAGAGGCAGATCTGCTTCATGGTGCTGAGGAGCAGGCGGCGGGCGGCCATGCACCCCTTGCCCCCCGCCTGGGCGAGGGCAGGCTGCGGCTCCAGAGCGGGGCCCCCAGCACCCAGCTCGCAGCAGCATCGCTGCCCGGCAGGGCAGGAGCAGGGGCAGGGGCCGGGTCCTGCCGCAGTGGGAGCCGGGATCCGCCTCCCTCCATCCCCCTGTCCCTCCTTCTTTCCCTCCTTCCTCCCCTCCCTCCTCGGCATCCAGAGCTCCGGCCAGCACCGCATCCCTACAGGGAGCAGGTACCAAGGTCCCAGCCACGGACCAGCACCCATACTGGTCCCAGTTAAAGTGGGAAGGGTTCGGGGGGGGGCC
>NDXB01006516.1:3588-26503 GCA_002631895.1 Agapornis roseicollis | reverse complement strand
AGCCCCCACTCTGGGCCCAGTTAAAGGGGGAAGGGTTCGGGGGGGGGGGGAGGCACCTTTCTCACCCCATACTCAAGCTGAGGCAGCAGTGCACCCCAAAACAAGGGCATGAGCATCCTCCTGACACCCACATCCTGCTCCCTGAGGGACACGGGACCCCCGGCCCGGGGGGGGGCACGGACCAACCTTCCCCCACTGCCCCGGGCCGAGGGAGGGCAGGACCCTGCCTGCGTCTCAGGGGTTCAGCGAACTCCCCCCTCAAGGAGGGAACCCCAAGATGCAAAGGGTCCCTGGGTAATTGGCCTGGCAGAACCGCAGGGGCAGCAGGAGCCTCTCAACCAGTCCCACTTGCAGAAGTGTCCAGGGGAAACTGAGGCACAGAGCACCCGAGCAGGACAGGCCCAACCCCTGCCCCTGTGTGTCCCCAGTGCCTGTGTCCACCCGCTGTCACCCTCTGCGCGGTGTGGAGGAAGCTGAGAGCCCGCGGCCCCGAGCCAGGTCCTGAATAATAGAGGAGCCCGGACAGGCTGGTTCCAGGGGTGAGGCACTGCAAAGCTGGCTGCGTCCCCAAGCAGGGGACAGCGACGGGACCTGGGACCCGCTTCCCTCTCCCTTTGTCCCTGTGCTCTGCCCATGGGTGCACCCTTGGCTACACGGGGAGCTCGAAAGCAGCAGCGCTGACCTCCATGGGGCTGCTGTTCCCACATCCCAGAGCAGGTCAGCACATCCCTGTGCCATGGGGGCATCCCGAGGAAGGTCCGCGGGTCCCCACATCCCTGTGAACACCCGGGGCAGGTCCTTGTGTCCCCGCGTCCCTGCGGGTGCCACTCACGTCCGCCTTCTTGAACCTGGCCTTCAGGCTCTTCATGGCAGCTCCGGGTCCGGGTCCGGGTCCGGGTCCGGGTCCGGGTCTGGGTCCGGGACGCGCTCGGGGCTCTCTCCTCCGCCGATCCCAGCCCAGGACCCCCCAGCCCCGTCCCCGCTGCTGTCACCCGGCAGCCGCAGCGCCCAGCGAGGGGGGGGCCCCGGGCCCTGGGGTTGGGTTACAGCCCGGCTGCGGTTACAACCGGGCAGCGGGGGGAGCACGGGGACCGGGCCAGGCCCCGTGGGGGCTCCATGGGCCCCTGAGGCCCCATAGACGAGGGGCGAGCGGGCATGGCCCGGCTGGAACAGGCCGGGAGGGACCCTGGGTTGGGGGGGGAGATGAGGGCAGCAGGGTCGGGCTGCACCGCGCTCTCAGGGGTCTGCGGGTGCAGGAAGGGGGGGGCACGGCTGGGGCCATGGAGTGGCCACCCCCTGCCCGGTACCCCCTGCCCGGCACCCCCTGCACTTGCCTGGCACCGCTTGCCCTCACCTTGCCTCGCATTGTCTTGCCTTACAGAGCCCCCATCCCTACCCTGGCACCCCCATCCCGCTCCCCCCACACCAGGGCTGGGATAAGGGTCGGGGGAGGGGGGGGGCACAGTCAAGACCGGTCACAGCGAGGGTACCCCCCCAAGAGCCCCACTCCCTCCCTCTTGCCCGACACAAAGATGGCGGCGGCGGCGCCACGCCCCGGCCATGCCTCCGCATGCGCCGGGCCTCGCTGCGCGCTTCCGCCCGCGCTCGGTGCTGGCCACAATGGTCGGTGCGGCGGGCGCGCCGGGCCATGGCGGTGAACTACGCGGCCGGGCTCTCGCCCTACTCGGACAAGGGCAAGTGCGGGCTCCCCGAGGTGAGAGCGGAGCGGAGGCACCCCCGGGGTACGGGGGCCTTGCAGCCGCCGCCGGTGTTTCCGTGGCAACCGCGGCCCCGGCCCCCTTGGGGGGGTGTCTCCGAGCGAGGGACCCCTTTGTGTGTCCGCAGCCCCACGGCTCCCTCCTCGTTGTCCTCCAAGCCCCTCTCCAGGTTCCCTGCAGCCCCTTTGGGCACTGGAGCTGCTCTGAGGGCTCCCCTTCAGGAGCCTTCTCTCCTCCAGGCTGAAGATGCTCTTTCTGCTTAAATGCTATTGTCAGTGAGGTGGATAAGAAGGAGCTGTGCCTTGCTGTGTCTCTGGGGGAAGGGTCTGTGCCTGTTCTTGCCATTCCCGTGGTGTTTGTCTCCTCTGCTCAGATCTTTGACCCTCCGGAGGAGCTGGAGAGGAAGGTTCAGGAGCTGGCGGACTTGATCAGGAGCTCCTCCAATGTGGTGTTCCACACCGGGGCTGGAATCAGCACTGCCTCGGGGATCCCCGACTTCAGGTAAGGGCAGCGGGCGAGGGGTTGGGAGGCTCCTGTAAAGCTCCGGGTGCTGCCCCAGATGGAAGAACTCCGGTTTTTAGCACCCGTTTGGTGCCCATAGAATCGTGGAATGGTTTGTGCTGGAAGGGACCTTAAAGCTCCTCCAGCTCCAAGCCCTGCTCCCTCGGGCAGGGACCCCTTCCATAGAGCAGCTTGCTCCAAGCCCCTGTGTCCAACCTGGCCTTGAGCACTGCCAGGGATGGGGCAGCCACAGCTTCTCTGGGCACCCTGTGCCAGCGCCTCAGCACCCTCACAGGAAGAGCTTCCTTATCTGTAACCTGAACTTCCCCTGCTTCAGTCTGAACCCATCACCCCTTGTTCTGTTGCTCCAGTCTCTGATGCAGGCCCCTCTCCAGCATCCTTGTAGCCCCTTCACACACTGAAGCTGCTCTGAGGTTTCCAAGCAGCTCCTCTTCTCCAGGCTGAACAGCCCCAATGTCCTTGGCCTGGCTCCAAAGGGGAGGTGCTCCAGCCCCTGATCACCCCCATGGCCACCCTCCGTGTGCTCTGCTTCCCTCAACAACCGAATCACTGGTGACCGCATTCATTCAGTGCTGCCTCCCTCCTCCATTGGCAGGGCACGTGGTGCGTTTCCAAGCCTCCTCTTGGATCCCAAGCAATCCATTCTCATTCTGTCCCCATTGCTGCAGGGGTCCCAATGGTGTCTGGACTATGGAAGAGAAGGGGCTCTCCCCAAAATTTGATACCACCTTCGAGAGTGCCAGACCCTCCAAGACTCACATGGCTCTGCTGGGCCTGCAGAGGGTCGGCATCCTGAAATTCCTGGTCAGCCAGAACGTGGATGGCCTTCACGTGCGCTCCGGATTCCCAAGGTACTGCCTCTCCTGTCCTGTCTCCGGGTTCCTCATCCCTTTCCCTGCGCTGCCACATGGCTGTTCTTGCTGCCTGATAAGCAACAGCCTCACTTGCAAGTGTTTGGTGCTGGGGCTCCATTTCCAAGGCTGCCTTGGAAGCCACGTCTGATGTGGGGAGCACACGGAAGGGGGACATAAACCAGCTTGACCTGAAGAGAGGTTATGGCAGTGATGCAGAGGGTGGTGAAATGAAACCAGCCTCGGTTGATGCTCTCTGGATGGACACCCAGAAGCCATTTGTTGGTCATGGTGTTGGGCTGTCCCATGTTGTCACCCACCAGCTGCCTGGCGGGAGCTGTCGGTGCCACTGTGAGCATGGCCTGGGGAAGGACACTTGGCTTCAAGCAGGGCACATGCACCTGGGAGGTGGGCTCAGAGCACACGGACCTTTCCACTGCCCGTGTACCCATCCAGAGGGGTGAAGGGACTGCAGGGAGGATGAAACTGCTGCTGGTTGCAGAGCCACGTGGTGCCCTGTTTGACCAGCGCTGTCTCGCACAGCACTGGATCTTGAGCTACTTTTACACTTTGCTTAGATTGAATTTCTTGAGGGAAAATAAAGACAGCGCTGCCCCAGAGATGAAACCAGGGTGCTTACAGAGCATTTTGCCTCTCAATACGTTTGCAAACCTTCAAGGGCAGCAAGAAGGAGAGAGTCCCACAGTTGGGACCGGTCTGATGTGCCTGCGGTGAGGTCAGGGACCCTGCGTGGCCCTGTTCCCCCTGCAGGGAGCTGCAGTGTGTGGAGCGAGGGTACAGATCTGCTGCCCGTGTGGTGGGGACTGAGCTGGGTTTAGTCATGGCTGTTTCAAAGGTGTCCTCAAAGGAACCCACCTCTCCATTAGTGCTCCTTCAGCCTGTTAGGAAAGCCATTTCCAGCACTTAAGGTCAGCAAGCGCTTGTCTTGTGAGGCAAAGTGCTTGGAGCTGCCTGGAAAGGGAAGGGAAGAGCAGCTGAATTCAAGTCATGAAATGGAGTTGGGAGGAGAACAAGGAGCGTGAATGGAACCTTGGAGAGGATGCGTCTCATGATCATCTTCAGCCGTCAGTGGCTGAGCTGCCTCCCAGGGGGAAATTCCAGTTATTAAAAGCCCTCAGTCCTGGTCCCTGCTCCTTGCACCACATTTGGCTTTTGAAACTAAGCAACCATGGGAAAAAGAATAGGAAATGAGAACTAGAACTGAGCCGTGCTGCCTGCAGCCCATTGCCGCTGGCGCCCGCTGCTTTAGCACAGCTCTTCCACACAAGTAGAGCATGTGCTTAAGTAAATGCTGCTGAACTGAGGCCAAAATGGGAAATCAAGTCAGTCCTGTCTCCATCCACCCTGAAGGAGGTTCCCAGTCACCATGGGGCTCGCAGGAACACAGGGAGAGCGTGGCCTTCCTTTCCTCTGGCTTCTACATTGAGCTCAAGGGGAGTTTTAGTCAAAACAAGCAGTGAAAGAGCCATGCAAGGACAGGCAGGAACAGCAGGAGCTGGGAAAAGCAAAGCTCCAGGTTCCCACTGAGCGCAGAGGTTTGAGGCTGGATCAGAACAGGGGCTGGAATTGGTACTGCAGATAGAAGCATTTACAATGGAAAGGCTGGGCCGTGCTCTCCTTCCTCTCACTCCCAGTTGTGGCCATGGCACTGAACTGCTCCCAGCCCTCAGTGAGGGAGCCTCGGAGGCGCAGGGTCTTGGTGAGGAGGGGGCTTGGGCAGCTTGCTCCATTGTCCCGGGGCTCTCCCAGCTCACCTCTGGTGTTCCTCCTGCAGGGACAAGCTGGCCGAGCTCCACGGGAACATGTTTGTGGAAGAGTGTGTGAAGTGTGGCAAGTACGTGAGCCCGGAGCCGGGCGGTGGGAGCTTTGTTGGTGTCCCAGGGAATGATGGAGGCGCTGGACACGCGATGGGGTTGTCGCCTGGCAGGTCTGGAGCTCAGTTTGGGTGGGGGGCACAGGCAGAGCTGTCCATCTGAATCCTAAACCCTTTCAAACAATGGGAAATGAACATTCTGGGAATCCTCCTCTGCCTGGGATGCCTTTGGCAAATCCTGCTCCTCGTGGCAAGGCAGGCTGCCTGCAGCAGGGGCTGTGTCTGCCAGCAGGAGAGCCGAGCAGAGGAGCTTGCTGCAGGCTGGTTTGTAGCTGCCCGGTGCTGCTGCTCAGAGCTGCCGTCAGCAGCAGCAGGATAGAGCCACGGGCAGAGATCAGTGAAGGACTGAGGTGCTGCAGCCATTGCCTGTGGCTCTGAGCTGGCCTCACAGCGCAGGGGGTGAGGTGTGAGCTGTGCCATGATGCAGGGTGGGTGTTTCACAGCAGGTGCCACCTATTCCTGACCAGCCCCGTGTCTCTTGCAGGCAGTACGTGCGGGACGCCGTGGTGGGCAGCATGGGGCTGAAGCCCACGGGCAGGCTCTGCAGCGTCACCAAAGCCCGGGGGCTGCGGGCCTGCAGGTGTGTCTGTGGGGACACGGGATGGGGACAGTGCCCTGCTGTGGGCTGGCAGCTTGCGAGCCCCTTCCCCTCCAGCAGCATACACTGCCCTGGAGCTGCTTGCTTCCATAGGGAAATGGTTCGTGGTCTGGCATCCAGACGCATTCCATGTGCCCCTCGTGCTTCCTCAGCCAGGCTGGCCAGGCCCAGCATGTCTGCTTTTCCCATCCAGGGGTGGGTGCAGAGCTCAGGGCCATGGGGCAGAGTTCTGCTGGCTCCAGTCTGATACTGGGGAGTGAAAGGCTCATCCCAGCTCTCAACAGGATCTGGGCCACTGTCCCGTCTCCCGGGACACTACTGCTGCTGTTCCTGCTTGGCAGGGCACAGCACTAAAGCCACTGCGTGTGTTTTCTAGAGGGAAGTTAAGAGATACCATTCTGGACTGGGAAGATTCCCTGCCCGACCGCGACCTCACGCTGGCGGATGAAGCCTGCAGGTACCGTGCTGGGGCTCCCCACACTGCAGGAGCCTGCCTGGGCTCTGCCTGCAGCACTCTGCCCATGGCCTGACCCAGTCTGGCTTTGCCCATCTGCACCTCACAGCCCTTAGGCTGCTCCCCACAGCCCAACACCCAGTCCTGCCCCAGAGAGTGGCCAAGAGAAACCACTGCAGACTCCTTGCACCATGGCTGGGAAGCTTGTAGAGTCCACACTGGAGCAGGGTAGGAGAAGCAGCCTGCAAACAGGCATGGATCTCTCTCTGCCCTGGATGTTTTGTCTCTTCCCTGCAGGAAAGCTGATCTCTCCATCACTCTGGGGACGTCTCTGCAGATCAAACCCAGTGGCAACCTCCCACTGATCACAAAGAAGAGAGGAGGGAAGCTGGTCATTGTCAACCTGCAGGCAACCAAACACGTGAGTGAGAGCATCCTGGCTGCTGGCCGGCTCCTTTCCCCTCGCGTCACTTGTTCCAGCCCCGTCACGGGGTGGCTGGGCAGAAGAGTGGCCTCACTTAGCAGGCAAACAGGCTGAGCTTCCCTGGTTGGAGGGTTTAAACCTGCAATAAACCCATGGAAATGTGTAGAAATCCTGACGTATCCTCTGGTGAATTCCAGCCTGGTGAAATAACCTCACGCTCCTGCCCATACCACAGCGCAAGTGGGTTCCTGTTCAGCCCTGGTTTGGTGCTCCAACTGTCCAAAGTGTTTGAATTCCCAGAGCTGGGAGTTTCTGGGGTGTTGTTGGAGCTCCCTTGTCCCTGTGCCCTGTCCTGGGCTCGCAGCCAGGCTCTGTGTCCATATCCCCATCTCAGCTGCATTCTGAAGCGCGCCCTGGTAGAGCGGTTTAGGGAGCGGTGCCAGATGGGTCAGTTCATGTTCCACCAGGGATGATTCCTTGGGGACAGGAGCCCCAGAGCCTCATGCAGCTGAGCTGTCACCCAGGCCCTGTCCTGTGCACTCCCAGGGAGCTCCATCCCTGGCAGCGTTCAAGGCCAGGTTGGAGAGAGCCTTGGGCAACATAGTCTAGGTGAGGCATCCCTGCCCATGACAGAGAATTGGAACTGGATGATCTTAAGGTCCTTTCCAACCCAAGCCATTCTACAATGCTTCTTTTCTTGCCCATGGTTTGGAGTTTGGACTTGATGGTCTTTAAAGGTCTCTTCCAACCAAAAGCATTCTGTGGTTCTAACATCCCCTTGCTTGCTCCAGGACAAGCAGGCCGACCTCCGCATCCACGCTTACGTTGATGATGTGATGATGAAGCTGATGAAGCACCTGGGGCTGGAGGTGCCAGAGTGGACGGGGCCGGTGGTGGTGGAACATGCGGAGCTCTCCAAGCCCGAGCAGCTCTGCAGGTTTGAGGCTGGGGCTCAAGGGCTGTGCAAGGAGGAGCCACTCTCCCAGCACAACGGCACGGGCGGGCTGAGCCCTGACCTTGGGACCACACTGGTGGAACACCACGACAGCCTGAAGCAGGAGTGTCCCAGCCCGGACATGGGGCCAACAAGGGTGAAGAAGATGAAGGTAGAGCCTCTCATCACCTGACCCAGACTGTTCCTTGCCTGTCCAGATGCTCTGTGCCACTTTTCCTACTGACTTTTTTTAATACCCTGAAACACTGTCCTTTTTTTTATCTAAGTATTAAAAACACTCAGATCATGACTCGGGGCAGCTGCGCCCGCAGGCCCAGGCAGGGCACCTGAGTCGTATCGAGCCCCTTGTTCCTCCTCTGCAAGGAGGTAGTTGTGGGGCACCCCTCAGACCTCAGGGGGTTGAGGGACGAGGTGCTGAGGCAGCTGATGCCACCCCAAATGAAGCCAGGGCTGGGCAGTGGGGGCCTGGTCCTGCTGCCTCTGGCCGTGCCCACAGCTCTGGTGCAGCACTTGGCACGTTCCGGCCATGGGCCATGGCTCTGCTGTGCCCTGTTGCCTCATGGCAGCCAGGCTGGGGGTGTCCCCACCCCAGGGGTCCTGGAAACCTTGTGGGTTCCCCCAGTGTTGAATTAAAGCAGGTGCATTTCTTTCCAAAATATCTTGTATTTAGAGATGAAAATAAAGCTTAAA
The DNA here is from genome assembly GCA_002631895.1 of Agapornis roseicollis. Taxonomy (NCBI): domain Eukaryota; kingdom Metazoa; phylum Chordata; class Aves; order Psittaciformes; family Psittacidae; genus Agapornis; species Agapornis roseicollis. Next base: position 18,397 of record NDXB01006516.1, on the reverse strand, counting down.
CAACTCGAACCAGTTGCAACATTGTCCAGCCAAGGGTCCCTGCAGCTCCTGCTGCACGGGAGGCTGGAGCCAACCTTCCCTTCCCAGTAAGGCCACTGGGAACCATCTCATTTTCCCAGTTCACAGATAACAAGCAAAGCCAAGCGTGTCCAGCATCCACCCGTGCCCAGGGCCACATCCTAAAGGAGTCACCCCGAGGTGCCACCCTGCACCACCCCAGTGTGTCCCCCGTGGTCCCTGGATGCTGCCTAAAGCTCCTCGGCCGGCTCCAGTGCCGTGGGCCTGCTGTGCTCAGCCTGACTCCAAGCCAGCGGTGCCAGGCCATGGTGCGCTGCGGTGCCATCCTCTGACACAGGGATGCTTTGACCCCCATCCCCATGGCTCAGCCCCTCAGAGGGAAGTGCCTGCGTGTCGTTATGGGGAGGCACTTTGTCCAGGCGTGGGGTGAACACGTGCCCACCAAAGACTTCGTGCAGGGTCTTGCCCAGGCGCTCTGACCACAGGGACTCCGGGGGCTTCTCGTCCCCAGCCTGGGGCTGTGTATAAGCCACACGGGAGGCGGCTGCGTTGTGCAGGGACCTGGAGAACACTGAGTGTGCAGGAGGGTGAGGGGATGCTCCAGTGCCCTGGGACCCTGGCACAGCCTCGATGCAGCCCCAGCACTCACCTCGCACAGGTCTGAAGTCACCGTCTGCCTCGGCCCTGCTGGGGGCAAAGGGGCTTATGGAGGGGAAGATGATGAGAGTGAAGGAGAGCAGCAGGACCTGGGGGTAGAGGGGAAAGTCACCATGTACAGCCCTGGAAGGAGGCACATTCTGTGGCATGACTGCCAGGGATGGGGCTGGAAGCAGAACCAGCTCTACATTCCTCTGTTCCTCCTGGTGTGTGTACCTCTGTCGGCACATCCATTCATCCCTCCATCCATTCTGTCCATCCATCCCTCCCTCCTTCTATCCCTCCCTCCACCTCTTCCTCTATCTGTCCATCCATCCATGAATCCTCATATGCCTCCATATGAGGCCACATAGGAGGCCCCCTTCATCTATCCACCCACCCTTGGACCACCCATCCCTCTGCTCTAGGCCATGTCCACCCCTCTCCACCAGGCCATCCCCTTGGCTCTGGGTGTCCCTCCCTCCAAGTGAGGAGACAATGAGGGTTTGGGGGGGCTCCACACACCGCAACGCAGGTTCCCGTCTGCGCTGCCTTGTTGCTCGACTGCACCACGAGGGCCTGGAGCTTCTTCAGCTGCTCCAAGAGGGACCTGGGGACAGACAGAACCCATAAGCACCTCCCAGCCCCTCCTGCCACCAGCAGGTCTGGCCGGGGCATGGGGGGTCTCCAGCCCTGTCCCACCCCTCCTGCTCTAGGAACACCTACGAGTTCTGCTTCTCAAGGTGCAGGACTTTCCTCTGCAGCTCCTGGTTCTGGGCTGTGCACGCTGACATCCTGGGGGACGGAGAGGAGGACAGGGTTGGGGGGCTGGCAGCAGGCCCATCACCCGGCAGCCAGGTGCCCCCCTGGCCGCTGGGGTGCCCAGAGCAGTTTGGGTCCGTACCGGCTCTCCAGCCCATCGATATATTCCTTCTTCTTCTTGCGGCTCTCCTGAGCCGACTGCTTGTTCCTGATCTTCCGACGGATCTTCTTCAGCACCCGCTCCTCGTACTGGGGGAGATGGGAGGGTCAGGAATGCCGGGGCTCGGACCCTCCGCCCCACACCTTTCCCAGGCACGGTGGCACCCACCTTGGTGAGGGGCAGCTGTGTGGGCAGGGACACCCCCTCCTTTGCCAGCAGCTTCTTCTCGTCCTCCGTCAGCACCAGCTCCTGGAACTGGCCCTGGTTCTGCCTCAGCAGGGAGCCGTGCACCGGCAGCTGCTGCGGGGCCACAGATGGGTGACACCCTGGGTGGGGGTCCCACGCCTCACCCCAGGGACCACGGTGCAGGATCATGGCACAGGAAGGCACAGGGATGGGACCATGGTGTGAGAAAGGGGACAAGTGTGGGGAAAGGCAGGGATGAAGACAGGAACAGGGAGGGGATTGCGGTCCAGAGAGAAACAAGGCTGGGAACAAGAGGGATGAAGACACAGTAAAGGGGACTCACGGCATCATTGCTGCTTGAGAGAAGCAGGTCCTTGACAGTGAGGGTGCAGGATGCAGGTGGGGAGACCACAGGCAGGTCCTGATTCTCCTCCAGGAAGAAGCCAGGGTGCCACATGTCTGGTGAAGGGAGAGCAGAGGCTGTCAGCTGTCCTGTGTCCCCCTCTGTCTCCAGTGTAGGACCCATATCCCAGTCATGGCCCCACAGCTACCATGACTTCCTGCCACCTACCAGTTCAGTGGCCCTGGCCTCTGTCCCCCCAGACTGTCCCTCTGGTCCTGCCCCAGCCCCCCCAGCCAACCAGCTCAGCCCAGCTCAGCATTCCCAGCCCCCCAACCCTCCCAGTTCTCCCCAGTCTGCCCATTTAATGCCAGTTCCCAAGCTCTCTCCACTCCCTCCAGTTCTCTCTAGTCTACCCAGTTCCCTCCAGTCCCCCCAGCTCCCCTAATTTCCTGAGTATCCCCACGAAACCCCAGCTCCCTCATCCTCCTCAGGTCCCCAGTCTCTCCAGTCACCCCCAGTATCCCCAGCCCTTCTCATCTGGTCTCTTCCCTGTGGCTCACCCAGGTCGATGGAGACTTCAGGCTGCAGGACCCCAGTCCCCCCTGGGATGGGCACAGCCCCACAGGGATTGGTGTAGGGGTACAGGACCTCATTGGGACCCCCATCACAGCACCCGGGGGGGCTGTCGAGCTGGTCAGAGGGGGGGTCCTCGGAGACCCCACTGTCACTGGTGGCTGGGGACCAGCTGGGAGAGCCAGACGCCGAGTCCCCGGAGCCCAGAATGGAGCTGAGGAGGTCCTCACCATCCTGGGCACGCTGTAGGGACACAGCCACCCATCACCATGGGACGCCATCACCAAGGGGTGCCCACAGGAACTGCCTGTGCTGTGGGGTGGTCCCAGCTCCCAGACAAGGTGTGGGGACGGGGCTTTCCTGCCAGACTCAAAGGTGAGGTGGGGATGGGTCCCCCAGGCCGGGGTCTCACCCTGTCCTCCTGCCAGGTGCCTGGTGGTCTCCCGAGTTCCACACTGCGGAGGATCCCATCCTGGCGGTCGAAGAGGAGGTCCAGCAGGTCGAGGCTGCCCATGCCAGAGGCCATGGCTGCAGGGTGGCAGGGTCAGGTCCCTAAGCCAGGCCCCATGATTGCCCCCCTGCCTCCCCTCTGCCCCCCAAGTTGTACAACCCCAGGGACACCCTCAAACGTGGTGCTGATGCAAGGGAGCAGGGAGCATGTTTGGGCATGGGCACACATGTGCAGGACCATGGGGTGGTCTATCTACATGTGTGACTGTGTGACCATGTGGATGTGTGCATGGCTAGATGTATACATGGCTGTGCTGGCACATGTGTGTGCAGAGCTATGCAGCCACATGGCCATGCAATGACATAAGCATGTGAACACATGTATGTGTGGGCACCTCTATGTGAGCACATGTGGGCACATATGGCAAAGCCCTACATGCATGTGTGCGGGAGGGAGAGCATAGGCATGCAGGGACTCAGGGGAATGGCAGCGGTCCCCCATCACCTCCTTCCAGCAGCTGAAATTCCCAAATCCTGGGGTTTTTCCGCCAAGAGATGCACAGATCCAGGGGCCCCCCACAGGCACCCACCTGCCCCAGCCCCACTGAGCCCCCCAAGTGCAGGAGCAGGATGAGCACCCATCCAGCCCAGTCTCATGTACGCTCTAAGATCAGGTTAATCATTCTCAGTGGCAAATGGAGGGGGAGGAGACTGCTGCCACCACCCGCCCCAAGCAGGGGACTCAGCCCTGCTTTGCCATGGCTGCCCCAGGACTCAGAGAAACCCAAGGAGCCAACTCACCAGTTGTCCAACCCACAGCTCAGCCACCTGCCAACCCACCTAACCAAGCAGCTGCCCCACTGGTTGACCTGCCAAACCAATTAACCACTCAAGAAACAGGCCAAATGGGCAACTGTTGGTCAACTGCCCAAATAACTGACCCACTGACCCACCAGCCAACTGTCCGACGGGTCAACCAACCCACCACCACCCAACTCCCCGAGCCACCAGTCAACCCAACTGCCCATCCCACTACACCCCATCACCCAACTGCCCTTCCCAACCTACTATGCCCTGACTCAAGCATTCCTCAAGCCCAGTTTGGGGACAGATGTCATTACCATGATGTTTGTTTGGCCAAGCCAGGCAAGCAACTTCACTGCACCCTGTCTTTCATCCTCAGTCCTTCCAATGAGCCGTGATGGCCCCATGGGACCATCAGGTAAGCAGACACCACTGAGTGCTGTCAGCCAGGACATACCTATGTGCGAGGTTCCGCTCCCACCGGCTCGTCCTGTCTCCTCAACACCCTCAGCGCACAGGGGAGCCAGCAGACACCAAGCAGGGACACCTCTACCTCCACCTCCTCCTCTTCGGTGCCGTCACCCAAGTGGCAAAGTTTAAACTCCAACAGCACAGAAACAACGTCCCGGATTGCAAAATCCCCCGTCGCTGATTGGGGACACGGTGAGCAACGGCAGGGGCCGGCCCTGCTGCACTCCTGTCACTCATTAGCCAAATGTTTTTGTCCTCCTGCACCAGGCAGGGCAGCAGGGGTGGCCGAAGTCCGAGCGCTGGGATTGCCCGTGAACTCTCACCCATTTTGGGGCTAATTTCCCTTTTTTTCAGGCCAGTGTCTCAGTCAGGCACATTTATAGGTGCTGAGGACGACACCTGGTGAAGACGTTAACTTAGATTCTACCCCTTGTGGCTTCCTCCACCCCAGACCTTGGTCTCTGTGGCCAGCGCTAACCTGGGGCTCTGCTGCCTGTACTCTCTGTGCCTCAGTTTCCCCTATCGGGGGCAGAATACGCTGTGGTTCATTGACCCGTGCTGAAAGCATCGCCCGAACGTGTTCCCCACAGCACCCTCACGCTGGATCCCATGGGATCCACAAGCAGGGAGCGGCCGGGTGAGTAACGCGGCCGGTGCCAGGGGACAAGGCCGTGCCCGGTGCCCTCTGCCCGGGGCGGCAGCGGGGAAGGCCGCTGCCCGCCGCTCCCTGCTTTATGGCCCGGCGGCGGGGATCGGAACGCCTGGAACCGAGCAAAGGGCGCTCGCCCGCCCGGCGCCATGATCCCGCGGGCCCTCCAGCATCCATGGGGCAGAACGCAGCGGCTGGGCAGGGCAGGGAGGGCAGGGGCTGGAGGGGATCTCCCATTAATTACTCATTAGGCTGCTAATTCCGGAGAGGGGCCCCACCGCCCGCTGCCTCAGCACAGCACGGACCGGGCCGCCCTTCGCCGCCCCGCCGCCATGATACCGCCCTCTCCCCTCACCAAGCTCTCGCGAGACCTCGCAGCCCCTCCTCGTTCCCCGCGGGCTCTGAGGCCGCGCCCCCGAGAGGCCCCGCCCCCCGCGGCCCCGCCCCCGCGCGCCACCGGTAGGCCCCGCAGGCGCGGCACGGCCCGGCCCGGCCCGGCCATGCTGGCCAAGAGGAAGCCGGTGCTGCCCGCCCTCAACATCGCCCCCAGCGCCGCCGAGGGGCCGAGCCCCGACGGCTCCGCAGAGTGAGTGAGTGGCGGTGGGGCCCGACCGGCCTGCGCCGAGAGCGGGGTGGTGGAACGGGCTGTGCGGGCAGGCACCGGGCCCGGGGCTCTGAGGGAGTCCCGGTGCTAGGGTCACTGTGAGGGCCGGGAGGCAGCGGGGAGGCCGGGCCGAGGCGGGCACTGGGGGTACTGGCTGGGGTAGGGAGGCTGGATGGGGCCGGTGCCTGGGGGGTCAGAGGGGCTGGGGGCAGGTAGGGTGGGATGGGCAGGGCGTGCAGGCCGGTCTGGTGCCCGGGTTTGGTGGGGGAAGGCCTGGGGGCTGTGGGGTCCAGGCCTGGGCACAGAGCCTGGGGCTGGGAGGGGGGAGCAAGGCTTTCGGGTGTAAGCTTTGGGGCTGTAATGAGGGCTCTGAGCGGGACGTGTGGGGCGAGCAGTGGTGGAGAGCGGGGCACAGGCAGTGCTGGGGAAAGGCAGAGCGTCCCCCGGGGGGGCTGTGTGGGTGAGACCCCCCCAGAGTCACCCTGGGTGCAGGGCACAAAGGGGGGAGCAGCAAACGGGAGGGAGCAGCTGGAGCCTGGGGCTGAGCAGCAGGTGCTGGGGGAGCACAGATGCCCCTTTGTGCCCGGCCGGCAGCAGGGGGTTTGGGGGTTTAAGGGAGCAGGGGCTTGCAGGGCACTGCTCATGTTTCACAGCGAAACCCAAGCTGCGCTGCCCATGTCGGGAGAGGTTCCTGGGGCTTCTGAGCTCTGCTCCCTCTGTAAGGGTTGAAGGGTTTTCCTATTCCTTGGCTTTCCCAAAAGAGGAGACGTGTGTTGGGCACTGTGGGTCTTGCTGTCTGAGGGACCCTGTCAGCACCAGGGCTGAGTTCTGCCTCTCTCCAAAGCTTTGCTTTAGTCTTGTTGCTGTGTATGCACCTGATGATGGTTTTCGGTGATGCCCTTCCATTTCCCTAATCAAACCACCCCCTGTTTCTATGGCACTGCCCTCACTGTCTCCTGACCATTCCTCCTGTCTCCTCCCGCCCTCTCCAGGGCAAACCTGGTGGACCTTCAGAAGAAGCTCGAGGAATTGGAGCTGGACGAGCAGCAGAAGAAGCGCCTGGAAGCTTTCCTCACACAGAAAGCCAAAGTGGGCGAGCTGAAGGACGATGACTTTGAGAGGATCTCTGAACTGGGGGCTGGCAATGGCGGTGTGGTCACCAAAGTGCAGCACAAACCCTCAGGGCTCATTATGGCACGGAAGGTAAGGAGGGGATGGGTGGAGTGGGCTGTGCCATGGTGCTCAAGGGCATCCAGCTTTGGTTGGGGTCTCTGGGCAGTGACCTGTCTGCATCCTAACACCTCCCTACCCACCTCACCTGGGTTGGGAGTGTGGTCCTGGCTGCCTCCAGCTGCGTCCCACCACCCACTTAACACGTTCCCAAGGTAGTTCCAAGCAGCTCTGACAGTGGCTCCTCTCGGCCATGGGTCTATGTATGACAACATCCACTGTGGTGCCCTGTAGCAGAGGTCTAGGAGGTGCTTTGCTGTTAGAAAAGGCAGAGCTGGGTGTGAAAAGTGCGATTGCTCATCTGTGGGACAGCTTCCATGAAAGCCTCTGGTCTGTCCTGTTATTGGGGTGGTTTAGTGGATCTCCGTGAGCAAATCCACTTCTTTAGGTGGCTTCATTTGGAGCTGAGCTCTCAGAGCCTTCCAGGGTGGTTGATTTGGGAATGTTGGGTATCACTGAGTGGTTTTGAGATTGCTCCTGTTAGGAACATGGAGCTCCCAACAAAGGCAGGCTGCAGCACTGCTATCCTTCCTGCAGAGACCAGCACTGGTTGGTCTGTGGGAAGGACAAGCATCCCTGGGGTTGGGTGTCCCAGAGCTCACGATAACAGTGGCCCCTTTTCTGACCTGCTTCGTATTTCCTAGCCTTTGGCTTCCCTACCCACAGCTGCATTAACTGACTCTATATGTGGAGCCTGAAGAAAAAAGCAACTGCTCTTTCATGTGCGTAATCTTCACAGGTTTTTGTACCCTCTGTGGTTTCCTTGATACTGGGGCACCTCTTCTTACACCATCTACAGAGCTGGTGGAAATGCTCCTGTCTGCTGAGTCAGACCTACAGCAAACTTGAGACTTGTCTTTCTGCTCAGTACCTGTTGCTGTGTTACATGCCTGGCACTTGCTCCAGTCACTAAGGGGCTGCCCAGGGCTCAGCCTCTCCCCTTACCCTTAGTGTTAGTCTGCAAGTGGTGTAAAGTCTATGCCACAGCAGAGCTTTCCTTGAAGACTTTGTTTCATTCCAACACGCAGGGCTTGCTCGTATGGTTCCTGGAAGTTTGGCTGTTCCACCTTGAGTGTTTTCTTCTTTCTTGGCAGCTGATTCATTTAGAAATCAAACCAGCCATCAGGAACCAGATCATCCGAGAGCTGCAGGTGCTGCATGAGTGCAATTCCCCGTACATCGTGGGTTTCTATGGAGCCTTCTACAGCGATGGGGAGATCTCCATCTGCATGGAGCACATGGTGAGTCCCTGCTCCTCCTCTGCCAACTGCTGCTTGCTGGTCTGGTGTGAACTGCATCTCCCTGAGCCTTGAAATTGCAGAGAACTGGGTGAATTGCAGGTGAAGTGGGTTTAGCTTGCTGGCAGCTGCCATTGGGCTTCCTCTGGCCCCAGCCAGGGCAGTGTGCTCCTGGCAGGAGCTGCACACTCCTGAGTAGTCATTAAAATGACAGAGATCCACCTTTGCAAAGTGGAAGCACAGGTTTGGGGTTGGCCAAACGGAAATGTTGTAAACAGGAGCTTGCTGTGAAGCACAACGTGCATTTCCTGTTGTTTCTGGCTGAGAACAGTGGTGGTGCTCCTCCAGAGCAGTGCGGACAGCATTGTCCGTAGCACTGGTGGAAAGGAAGCTAAGAACTAATAGCAAGAAGTCAAGCTGATAGAAGATAGCATTGAATAGTTTTCAGTGAGAAGTTCAATCTCTGATCAACAGATATCTATCTTTTTGTTGTCAAAGGAGCAATGCTGAGCCTTGCTGCTGAGCTGAGATGCTCTGTCCTGCTTATACTCGCCCTCCCTGGCCATGCCTGCCTGTACTCCAGGTGCTCTCTTTTCCTGCCAGGGATTGGCGTGTTGGTAACTTTAATGTTCTTCATTCTAGGATGGTGGCTCTTTGGATCAAGTGTTGAAAGAAGCCAAAAGAATTCCCGAGGAGATCTTGGGGAAAGTCAGTATAGCGGTGAGTTACAGTGGCTCTTCAGGCTTCCAGGAAGGATTTGCTGGGCATGGTTTGGGAATAATGCTTGTGTTGCCTTAGGAAGGTTTCTTCATTTCCCCATATGCATGTTCCTATGTGATCTGGGGCAAGAGGCTGTGGTGTACGCAGGAGGGGAGGAGGAAAGCATATTCCCAACCACCCCCTGTGGCTCTGACCCCTTGTGTTGCACTGATTGGTGTTGACTTCTCCTGGAGAAGATTTGGGAGCTGCTTTGGGCTTTGGTTAACCCAAAGGGAGAGCCCTTCCCTTCCCAGCTCTGATCTTGTCCTGTCTTTGGTTTCCCTCTAGGTTCTAAGGGGCTTGGCCTATCTGAGAGAGAAGCACCAAATCATGCACAGAGGTGAGGGGAGGAACCTCAAAATAACTGCCTGCAGTACAAGAGCCCTGTATTCTACCCAAAGTCATGTTTATGCTCTTCTCTCTTGCTGTTGGCAGATGTGAAGCCTTCCAACATCCTGGTTAACTCTCGAGGGGAGATTAAACTGTGTGATTTTGGGGTCAGCGGTCAGCTCATTGACTCCATGGCAAACTCTTTTGTGGGAACTCGGTCCTACATGTCTGTAAGTTCCTTCCAGCTTCTGGCTGGGTTTTTAACACAATATGGGTTCAGCTCAGCTCTTACAGAATCACACTGAAGTGTTTGATACGCTCATGGATTTACTCTGTGTTTGCATCTGGACTGACCCATTCCTTGTTCATGTTAGGGATGAGCCCAGTGCTTTGAGGCACTGTCCTGTGCTGAAGAATCATGGACTCGCAAACTGGTTTGGGTTGGAAGGGACCTTAAAGCTCCTCCATCTCCAACCTCTGCTCCCACGGGCAGGGACCCCTTCCACTGGAGCAGCTTGCTCCAAGCCCTTGTGTCCAACCTGGCCTTGAGCACTGCCAGGGATGGGGCAGCCACAGCTTCTCTGGGCCGTCACCCTGTGCCAGCGCCTCAGCACCCTCCCAGGGAACAGCTTCTGCCTCAGAGCTCAGCTCAGTCTCCCCTCTTCGGGCAGGTTCAAGCCATTCCCCTTGGCCTGGCCCTACAGGCCCTTGTCCCAAGCCCCTCTCCAGGTTCCCTGCAGCCCCTTTAGGCCCTGGAGCTGCTCTCAGGTCTCCCCTTCAGGAGCCTTCTCTCCCCCAGGCTGCCCCAGCCCAGCTCTCTGAGCCTGGCTCCAGAGCAGAGCTGCTCCAGCCCTCGCAGCAGCTCCAGCCCTCACAGCAGCTCCATGGCCTCCTCTGCCCTCGCTCCAATAGCCACATTCCTCTTGTGTCAGGGACTACAGAGGTGGACACAGGCCTGGAGGAGGGATCTCCCCAGTAACAGACACCTCCATGTTTTCTTGAGGTGTCATGTCAGCTCCAAGCAGTGCCCTCCTGGCATTGGTGCCTTGGAAATGCAGAGACTTGCAGGGAAAGGCATTTCAGATCCTACAAACACTTCTGTATTTTATTTGGTGAGTGTTTGTGGGTTCACAACCATCTTCCTGTGTGCAAAGCTCTGCCCAGAACACTGAGTGTGGAGGGGACACAATGCTGGGACATGCCCACCACCTCATCCTCTCCTCCCTGCACTGTGGCCAGGAAGGAGTAGTGAGCTATTAGGGAGGCCTTCAGACTCCTCTTCTGTGTCTAGGGCTGAGCTGCTCTTGTATTTTGGGAATGGTTATTCAAGTACAGTTATAGTTAGTCAGTGGCTATTTAATATCTCCTTTGCACTCAGCCACTGGCTCTGCCCAGCTGACTCAAAGCTGCCACTATGGGTTACTTGCATTGATTTATATATATTTAATTTTTTGTTTTCTTTAGTGGTAAGAGCCTAGAGTGGATTTTCTGTTCCTGAAATTCCTCTTGGGTATTAACTCGAGTAAGCAGTGCAAAACCCATCTTGATAATAAATTGAAGGGCCTGTAGGGACTGGGATAAGGGGAATGGCTTTAACCTAGCAGTGCTCAAGGCCAGGTTGGACACAGGGGCTTGGAGCAAGCTGCTCCAGTGGAAGGGGTCCCTGCCAGTGGCAGGGGTTGGAGCTGGAGGAGCTTTAAGGTCCCTTCCAACCCAAACAGTCCTGTGATGCTATGATGCAGAGTTTCATCTATTTCATTCCAGCTCATGCTCTTTATGACTTTGCATCTGGACGCTGTGAGTCAGTGTGTGTGTTTCTGTGGTCTTCCCTTCCAGCCTGAGCGCTTGCAGGGCACCCACTACTCGGTCCAGTCGGACATCTGGAGCATGGGGCTGTCGTTAGTGGAGCTGTCTATCGGAAGGTACCCAATCCCCCCGCCAGACTCCAAGGAACTGGAAGCAATATTTGGCCGTCCCGTGGTGGACGGGGCAGAGGGAGACTCTCACAGCATCTCGCCGCGGGCCAGGCCCCCAGGACGCCCCGTCAGTGGTAGGGGCTGTCGTATGCATTGAACGACACAAAGACATGGGGGCAAAGGGGTTGAGGGTTGTTTGGTGTGGTCAGGTTGGCCAAAGGCTGCTTTGGATGAGGTTGTGGTGGGGAGATGTATCCTGGGAGGTCCCTCTCTGCAGAGCAGATGGAGCCCGGTTGATGCTCTACCAGCATCCATTCTACAACAGGGGGTTTCTAAGTCCTATTGAGTGCAGTTGAGAGTCTGATCTTGCATAATGAGGTGGAGATTGCTCTTCAGGATGCTGTCAAGGAATGGATTTGAAGTGCCATCCAGGATCTGTTAGGGTTCTGAAGAGCTCAGTTTATCTGCCTATCTTTAGATGTCTGTGTCTTACAAAGAGGCTAAAGCCAGGCAGCAAAGCACTCTGTGCTGGGGATGGGATGTGGAGCCCTGGGAGGCGATGCTGTGAGGGACACTGACAGAACTTGTGCTGCTCCTCAGGCTTTGCCTGTGCTGCCAACAGGTTCCTTTCAAGCTAGAGGCAGCCTTTGGGGAAGAGCTCTCACAAAGGTATCCAACCAGCATGGGAGCTGAAGGGAGGCTGTTCTTGAGCCATTTGCTTGGAAGCAGAAGGCTCTGGAAGCACTGCCAGCCTGCTACAGCAGATGGTTTGGTGCCCTCCAAATGCTCCAAGCTGGGATGTAAATCTGGGATATAGGCATGGGGAAGGAAATGGGAAATCTTGGAATGCATTTTGGTTTTCTCTTCCACTACAAGTCTGTTCCCAAGTGGGCTGCCTCTGCCTCTCCCAATAGAAATCCCACTGCACATGTGGTTTTCACACAAGATGAAGCCATTGGCTGTCCCCAAGCAGCCTCTCACCACTGCTTTTGTCCTCTTAACCACACAGGCCATGGGATCGACAGCCGGCCTGCCATGGCCATCTTTGAACTGCTGGATTATATAGTTAATGAGGTGGGTATTTCCTTACCACCAGCTCTGCTGGGCTTCCCTGAGGCACCAAGGTATCATCTCCACTCTGCTGTGTCAGGCTGGGCTCTGAAGGCTTGGCTTGAACAGGTTCTTTTCAATAGAGAGCCCCTCTGAGCTGCACGGATGTCACAGAATCACAGAATGGTTTGGGTTGGAAAGCAGCTCAAGATCATCCAGTTCCAACCCCCTGCCATGGGCAGGGGCAGCTCACCCTGGACCATGTCCTTCCCTTCTCTGTTCCCTTTTCCCACCTCTCTGTATTGCAAAAGCATCTCTGGGCACTTTTGCAGGTGGGAAGAGCAGCTTCCCCTGTCAGGGCGATCAGAGCAATAACCCCCAGTTATTGTTTCTGGATCAGCTTCATCCTCTATAGATGTTGCCAGAGCTGGGATTTGCAAGGTTGGATCTGGAATTGCGTTGCTGCAACTTGGGGTTTCCAGCTTTGGCAGGGATTCAGTGCAGGATCCCCCCAGCTGAGCGTGGAGCTGGGAAGCAGTTTGCTGCTGGGGTAGGAAATGATGGGGAGCAGCGAGGAGGGGGAGAGCTGGAGAGCACAGCTTCTCTGCAGTTCCATCAGAGCGAGGTGCCACTCTGGTTTTTGACCCATTAACACACTGAAAACCCTTCTCCCTTTCTCCTCAGCCTCCTCCCAAGCTGCCCAATGGAGTTTTCACACAAGACTTCCAGGAGTTTGTAAATAAATGGTAAGGATTTCTCCTGGGAGCTGATGTGGGGACCCATAGGTGCTGTCTGACAGCTCTGCAGGCCACTGCTCCACCCAGAACTTGAGTGTAACACGATGTTCTCCTGCTCTGTAGGTGACCTGCCTGCCTGCAGGGATCCTGCATTGTGCTGGGAACTCCAGCACTGGGAAGGGCTGGAATAAAAGCAGTTTATTTCTGGTGATGCTGAGCAGTATCCCAGCGCCTTCTAAATATGAGCCTGGCAGGGGGATGGTGGAACAGATTGACGGGGCTGAGTCACCCCACAGCCTTGCAGGCACCACACTGTCACCTTGCAGCCCTTGTGATGTGGTGGAGGGACACCTGAGGATGCTGCTGCAGCTCCTGCTAAATCACAGAGCTTGGACATGGCAGAAATCCCTGATCCCTCACCAAGCGCTGGGTCCTTTTCCCATCTGCAGGTGCATTTCCTCCACACAGTCTAAAAGAGATGGGTCCTGCAGCTCTCCCCAGGAGCTGGGCTGTTGGAGATGCTGCATTCCAAGCTGTTTCCACACTGCCAGGAGGCCAAAGTGGCTTTTGGTGATGGTGGAGGCCTTCAGGGGACTGGTTTCCCACAAGCAGTGTCTCAACGTTGGTTTTGCTCTCTTGTTCTTCTCATTTCAGCTTAATTAAAAACCCAGCAGAGCGGGCAGATCTGAAGATGCTGATGGTAAGTGGGGAGAGCAGGTTTCTTCCTCCAGTGGGGCGGCACCAGATCTGCCAACTGCTGCCCCATCTCTCTGCACCTCTTGCTCAAAAGGCTGGAAACTCCCCAGCTGAGCTTAACAGGAGCCAAATGGAGCCTGGGAGAGGGAGTGTGACTCACCTGTAGTTCAAAGGCAGTGATGGTATCAAGGCTGTGTGGAGCTGGGGTGGGAACCACCCGCTGTCCTGTGCCTCAGAGACAAACCTTTGCCTCCTGAACTGGACACATAAATAGGAACATGCATGGGCTGAGCACAGCCTGGCTTCAGTGAGCGCTTGAGCCCAGAGAAGCTGTGGCTGCCACATCCCTGGCAGTGCTCAAGGCCAGGTTGGACACAGGGACTTGGAGCAAGCTGCTCCAGTGGCAGGGGTTGGAACTGGAGGAGCTTTAAGGTCCCTTCCAACCCAAACCGTGCCGTGAGTGCAGAGTAACCACACTGGTACCTCTGCACCAAGTTCAGTCCCTTGCAAAGGAGGTGGCCTGTGTGGCCCAGTGCCCTTTACAAAGGTTGTCCTGCCCCACCTCAGCTTCTCCCTTACCTTCTGCCCCGGGGGAGCAGCGTTTGCCATCCAGGGGTGATTGGGACTGGGGGGAGCTGCAGGACCTTGTCCTACCTGTACCGAGCAGGCAGGGGCTGTCTGTGCCCTGTTCTCCTGTGGGTATTCCCATGCTGCGTGGTGACTGTGGGGTCAGCACGGATTAAAATCCCAGCAAGGAGCAATCAGTTCCTCTAAATCACCTTTCCCTGCCTGAGTCATAGCCCCGGGCTCTCTCCCACGGCGTGGGGCTGGGTTTGGGGCCACGCAGCCGGTGCCATTCCTAACCCTGTTCCCTTGGCTTCCAGAGTCACACCTTCATCAAGCGCTCCGAGGTGGAGGAGGTGGATTTCGCGGGCTGGCTGTGCCGAACGCTGCGGCTGAACCAGCCCAGCACTCCCACCCGTGCCGCCGTGTGAGGGGCAGCGCATCGGCCTCCGCCGCTGGGTCCTCTCCTCCCGCAGGCCACACAAGCGCCCTCCCTCCTTCCTCCTCCTCCTCCTCCTCCCATCCAAGCGGCAAAGCACCATCGTCCCCTCGGAAGCATCACTCGGCCACCCCGCAGCTGGAGCGGGGTTGGTTGCTATGGATGGTTTTTTGGGGGGGGGGGGGGGAATTCAA